>QRFJ01001498.1:55605-246142 GCA_006176705.1 Cocos nucifera
CTGACTGCATTGTCTCTAGCTATTTCTCGAAGTCGATATCTGATATCATCTCATTGTAGGTTTTGGAATCATCACCATGAGCACCATTACTTATAAGGAATATTTTCTCTACTTCCTCTGAAATAATACCTAAGTATCTTTCAGGAGGACGGAAAACTCTTTTCGATCTACGAGGTGGAGGAGGTAGTATTCTTATTGGCTCAACCTGATTTAGTTTCAGTTGGTCCTTAGCTCGTTGTACTTATGAGACTTTCTCATCAAGCTTGATCTGCTTTCCAATGCCGCTATCTTGAATATACTATTTTTTTTAAGAAAGATGGCATATCGACTCACAATCATATTATGATTTTCTGGAATATAGAAATAGTATCCTAATGACTTTTTAGGATATCCTATGAATTGAGCTCTGAAGGATCTAAATTCTAACTTGTCCGCTTGTTGTCTTTTGACATGAGCCGGACAACCCTAAATTTTGAGATGACTCAGACTTGGTTTCTTACCGTACCATATCTCATACGGTATGGTAGGAACGATTTTTGAGGAAACCCTATTCAGTAGATAAATTGAAGTTAATAATGAGTGTTCCCAAAGAAAATCAGGAAGGTCTGTGAATTCCCAGCTAAGGTATTCACCTTATCCAATTGGATCGGACCATATCCAATAGAGTCCAATTTCTCCATTCTGAAACCCCGTTGAGTTGAGGTGTTCCTAGTGGAGTCCATTGAGAGACTATGCCATTTTTTTAAGATAGTCTAAAAATTTTCAGCTAACGTATTCACCTCCTCGATCTGATCGAAGAATCTTAATGGGTTTTTCAGTTTGTTTTTCTACTATTGACGTAGACTTTGAAGCCCGATCTTCGACTTTGCTCATGTTAAGACAAGGTTCTTCTCCTATTTCTAATGGACTGTGGGGGCACATAAAGATCATTGTTAGGGTCTCTCCCCCCATCTTTTCTAAAATAAATGAGGTCTTCGACTTCATTCGCGTTAGGACGAGATTCTCCTCCTATTCTTAACAGGCTGTGGGAGCACATAAGGGCCGTTGTCAGAGTCTCTTCCTCCATCTCATTTAAAATGAACGAGGCCTTCGACTTTGCTCGCGTTAGGATAAGATTCTGCTCCTATTCCCAATGGACTGTGAAGGCACATAAGGGTCATTGTCAGGGCCTCTCCCCCCATCTCATCTAAAAAGGAGAGATCGGTCTCTCCCCCAATCTCTCCCCCCAATTCGTCTTAAGATGGGGCCTCTCCCCCATTTATCTATCAGCCCCGAGATAGCATCGTTGATGTCGAAATGTGGCGATCTCCTTGTTGTTCCTCCCTCATTGATGGTTCTAGCTTCTAGGAGGAGGACTTCTTCGTTCTATCGAAACTCCTTGATTGGTGGGCTCGGAAGTTCGGCCTCATTTACACTTAGGGGGAGCTGAGCGTGGTCGAGCTTTTCGTCCTCCTGAGAAATCTTCTGAGAAGACTTCATGCCCTTTATTCAGGACTTTCTTGGCGATAGTTCGAGAGAGAGTTCGGCCTTGCTTGTGCTCGGAGGGAGCCCATGAGAGCGGTCGGCTTCATTCCCCTCCTGTGAACCTCTTGGGGAGAGCTTTGCCTTTGTCAGGACTTCCTTGGTGATGAGCTCGAGGAGAGTTTGACCTCGCTTTGCTTGGGAGGACCCATGAGCATGCCGAGCTTCATTCGACCCTCCTGTGAAACTTCCTAAGGGAAGCTTCATGCCCTTTTGTCAAGGCTTCTTGACGACGAGCTCCAAGGAGAGTTCGGCCTCGCTTGTGCTCGGAGGGAGCCCATGAGCGTGGCCGAGCTTCATTCGACCCTCCTATGAAACCTCATGGGGGAGAGCTTCATACCCTTTTATCAGGGCTTTCTTGGCGATGAGCTCGAGGGAGAGTTCGGCCTCGCTTGTGCTCGGAGGGAGCCCGTGAGCGTGGCAAAGCTTCATTCGACCCTCTATCGACGATGGGTCTATCAGACTCATCAGCCCACAGCTCTTCTGTAACTTCTTCATCCTTCAATTTGAAGGCTTCTTCTGTACGGACATATCTCTCAACCCGAGCGAGCAAATTGGCAAAGTTTCTAGGGTACTTCTTCTCCCGAAAGAACAGCAAATCATTCTTCTGAAGGCCATCTTTGAGTGTGGCCATTGCAATAGATTGGTCCAGGTTCTGGACCTCCAACGCAGCCACATTAAACCAAGTAACATAAGTTCGGATGGATTCTCTCATCTTTTGCTTGACATTCATCAGAAAATCCAAATCTCGATGCGAACGTCGACAGCTGATGAAGTGGGCTACGAACTGATGGCTCATCTGATCAAAAGAGAAGATCATACCTGACTTCAATGTCGAGTACTAGTTTCTTACTACCCCCTTCAAGATAGATGAAAAAGCTCGATATAATATGGCGTCTGATGCACCATGGAGTAGCATCATGATCCGAAATGCCTCCAAATGATCGACTGAATCAGAGGTTCTATCGTAACTTTCAAATTGAGGAAGCTTGAAGTTCGGTGGAATGGACTCTTGCATAATCCAGAGAGAGAAAGGGGGATCGGTGCAGACGTCATCATAACGAGTTGGGATGACATGGCAGAGTTCCTCAATCCATCGGTCCATCTTCCATAGTCTGTGATCGAGGGCGTCGTCTTGGTCGCAGATCTTGAAGAGCTTCCAGCTACAAATGAAGAAGGTCTCCTCCAGAGGAGAACCATGATCCAAACACGGATCCTCTGCTCTTTATTTTTTCTTCCCAGAGGCAATGGGTATGCTAGCCTGAGTACTCTTCTTTGGGATCGATTTTCGACATCCTGATGGTGGGTTTCCTGATGGAGTCACCGTCGGGGGCTGCTGCATGGTCTGCACCATCTCGATGAGACCCTGAATCTGCTGTATCAGTAGGTTAAACTACTATAAATCTACCATGGCCGTCAGTGGAGGTGGAGGTTGAAGTGCTGGCGATGGAGCAGAAATGAGTGGATCTGACCCAGATCTGGTGGTAGAAGCGGTAGATCTTTGGATAGTCACCTTCTTTTGAGGCATTTCATGAAATTGAGGGAGAGGATGGAGGTGACCTCTAGAGAAGAAGGTCAGCAAAGTCGACTGAGCATTCCTTTAAGAACAAGGATACCTCAAAGATAGAGGCCCTTCCTCTAGCACCAATTTTGTTGGTGCAGAATTTGGTTGATGCCAAATCGAGCTAGAGTGGAGGAGGATAAGGTCGCCGTCGGTGACCTGCAAAATAAAGTTCCATCCAAAATCGATGGTGATGGCTCCGATGGAATCCTTCGACGATCAAGTCAGCTCGTCTGGCCAATAAAAATGGAGTGCTCAGATGAGAGTTCGGCAGAGTTTTGAAAAGAAGAAAAGAGCTTAGAGCTTAGAGAAAATGTATTCGAAGGATTTCTTTTTATAGGTGGAGCTTGATTGATGGTGACAGCTGTAGCTATCTGGCAGTGGGCTGCTCGAGGCCTGGTGGAGTTCAATACAGAGGGGAAGGTATCGTCAGGCTGATGGTGACGGCCATACCATCTGGTAGCGTCATCTGTGGCAGACTGATGGCGATCGTTCGTCGAGATTTAATAGTCGTAGCTCTGAAAAAGCAAGCGTTGGTTGGTGGACTTTGGCATATATCAATTCTAGAGGAGTTCGGACTCCTGAAGAAAATACGTCTGGAGAAAATTATCCGGGAGTAATCCGTTGGAGGAATTCAATTGAGAAAGAAGTCTGGAAGGAGTTCGACTCCTAGAGGAGTTCAGCCAAAGAAAAAGTTCAGAAGGAGTTCGGCTTCTGCAGGCATCCGACTAGAGGAGAAGCTTGGAAGGAGTTCGGCTCCTGCAGACGTCCGACTGGAGGAGTGTGGAGGAAGTTCGGCTCTCGTGGGCGTCCGATTGAAGAAGTACGGAGGAAGTTCGACTTCCGTAGGAGTTTGACTGGAGCTTGGCCACTGAGAAGTTCGATCAGTTGAAGGGATTTAGTTAAGACTCGACTGTTGGAGAGTTTGAAAGGAGCTCGACCGCTGAGAAGTTCGGCCGATTGAAGAAGTTTGGCTAAGGCTCGTCCACTGAAGCTCTTCCATGACTATCGGTTGCATTAGACTGAGCATCAGACTGGACTTCAGTAAAAGTGGAATTTATCCCCAATAGTACCTAAAGGTCCAACTCAAATCATCAACAACTAGAACGTTTTATAGCATTTTGAATTTTGAAGTGAAAAAAAATCAATCTATACGACAGCAGCTAATTATAGTCACAATGGCACCCAACTGAACCAGAGATGCGAACGCTTGTGCACGAGAGATACTACTTCCATTTCCCTGATTTGTTTAGAGAGAGAGAGAGAGAAAGAGACTACTTCTATGTATCAGGTGGAGAGTTAGAGGTTACTTTCTGTTGTGCATTTCACAAGGTGCCACAATATCGTCCCTGGTGCTACCGAATGGGCGCTGGACCTTATTTTGTCATGGGACTAAAGACCAGGACAACTTTTAGCGCAAGGAGTAAAAATGCTGGATGAGATGAAGGTGATAAAATCAATTCACACATGCCTCTACCTCAGTTGGGAGGTCATATCCGGACGTAAGCACATGCAGATACAAAAAGGTCGCTAGGATTTGCACATGCACAAACAAGTTGACCTCGTGCGGCAATATATATTATTCCAATTACCAAAATGTCAAGTTGCTTGGAAACTCATTAACCATTCAACTTGGAAAACTAGAGGTGTAGAATGCGGTTGCCGACATCAACATAAAGAAATAAGTTAGAAAAAATTCAGAAGAATATACAGAGAGTATGTGAAGCCAAGGTACACCCATCTTGATATCAGACTCCAAACCAGTGTGACCTTATTACAGTATTGGTACACCTAGTATGGAGGCTGGTATGATGTACCGAGTACATTCCCATACCAAATCCCCATATCATTCGGTACTGATATACTATGCCCTATTTTGCTTGATTTCGTGTAGTATAGCACACCTTGCATGAAGTAGTAGAGTGCTTAAATTCCAAAACACTATTACAAACAAGTTTGATGGTTGAATTGGAATGGATGAACTGGGACATCATGCAGCATACATGAAGCCTAGTATTGGTAATGTGGCAAATAAAAGCATATCCACATGGAGGACAAACTGATTAATAATTATCATAAGTCGTAGATTTAGAACAAATTACTACATAGGATATCCACATTGGTATGAAATTCACAAAACCACGCCTAATGCAAAGGCCATATAAAGAGCTAACAAGTGATTAATAATGCACCATGATTTCTTATAGTGTTTGTCATGTATTAAATCAAAATGTTTTAGAGTGCTTCTTGAGTTGATGTAGTATTCGTTTTTTTTCTGCATTCTTTTATTCATTGAAACTGATCTACAGATCGGACGGCACCATTGTTAAAATGTTTTGTACCAAAAAAAAAAAAAGGAAAAAGGGACAACCGTAAAAAGAAGAGTTTGATCATTAATAATTCTCTCTCATTAAGTGTTAGGACTTAACGCCTCGAATTCGACCTACAACGAGCCCACGGTGAGATCCAGGACAATAAGTGGAGTCTAATGAGCCCAAAAACAGTCCAAACAGAATTCAGATGGAGGAGAAAATGCGTCCAGAAGCCAACGGAGCGAACGGACTGCTGGAGTGGGGCCCACGATCGACGGGCCTACTGGGGAAGCAACCCAGGCATGCTGGGCCAAGCACGGCCCACAGGCAGGCAAGAGAAGTGCACGCGAACGTCGGCCCGGGCCCAGGCACGCACGCACGCAGGCGCAACCTGGGCCCAGGCAGCCATGCGTGGGGCATTTGGGGCTATTTCTATATTTGGGTTCGGGTGACAGCACATGGGCACCAGCGTAGCGCAGGCGAACATGACATGGTCTACGGTCTCTTACCCATGGACCGATTATATTCATGGGGTCCAGGAGTTAATTTTCGCGATCCAGCAGCCACAAAGGGTTGCGGTCGCAATCCTAAGGCCAGAACAAATTCTAGACATGACTAAAGTGTTGTTCGATATGTATTGGGAGAAAGAGTCCTATTAGAACTCCCGTGAACACCCGATGCAAATCTATTTAAGGGGATGATGGTGCTGTGGAGAAAAACAGTACAGAAGGCTCTGGCAGCCATCGAGAAAAACTCGGCAGAGCACCGAGAGCATGCAGCCTACAGAGCAGATGTAAGTAGAGCATCAAGGCAGAGCAAAGCATTAGGTAGAGAGATGCAATGGCCGTGTAAGTGGTCGTTAGGCATGATGTAGTGGCTTTCATAGGAAGCATCTAGGGACGTTGAGGATCCTGATATTGGCAGAACTATGAGAGGGTCTCCGTGGGATTCTGAGAAGACTTTTATGAGGATATTTTTTAGTTAAGAGAGATTTATGTACAGAAAGTTGAGAGTGGATAATCTTCTCTTGTACTTATGTTTTTCTCATAGTGAAGCTTGCATATCCTATGGAGGTAAGCCTTTGAGCTGATCCCCATACCTAATGGTGTTTTTTATTTTTTTCTTTCTTCCTGCTATCAACAAAAGGATACCAGATCCTGAGGTGATGGTGTCTTAGCCGTACATCCACAATAATTGGTATCAAAGCCAGATAGGTACTGGGACAGGTTGCAGCGGTGGTGATCAAGATTGAAGATGGAAAAGACAGGTGCAACCAAGGTAGAGATCAACAGTGAAGGATTGATTTATGCTCTCTTGTACAAGGAGGAGCCATCTACATGAAAGATGCTAGTAGGAGCCCAGTGCGAGGTGGAGCTCTAGATGAAGATGGATTGGGCATGAGATGGGAGACTCAGAAGGATGAGCGACGTCACCAGAAGGCTACCCCGAGCAAGTCTCGAGTTATGTGGAGCATGGCATATGATGGAGATGGAATCGAGCGGTCTGGCTCGACTCTCATGTTTGTCCATCCATGACTAGTGTTGACGCAGAAACTTGTCGTCACCGGAGTTGAGGCCGAAGAGGCTGCCGTCGGGGACCTGCAAAATAAAGTCTCGCTCGAAACCGATGGGGGTGGCTCCGGAAGACCCTCCGACGCTCAAGTTAGTTCCTGTCAACAGGAATGGAATGCTCGACAGAATATGGAGGAGAAGAAAAGGATTTTCAGAACCTATCGTAGAAGTATCCGGAGGGTCCTTTTTATAGAGGGAGCTTATTGTAACCGTCCTGCCAGTTGTTATTGTCGATCGTTATTGCTGATAAATGCCGATCGTTATTGTCGATCGTTATTACTGATAAATGCCGATCGTTATTCCTGATAAATGCCGATCGTTATTACTGATAAATGCCGATCGTTATTACTGATAAATGCCGATCGTTATTCCTGATAAATGCCGATCGTTATTACTGTTGTGTAACCGTGGCGAGATTGCCTGCAGGAATCCATCATAAGGAGTTCGGTCATTGAGAAGCTCGTCCATTGAAGAAGTCTATAGGGAGTCCGGCTTCCGTAGAAACTCGGCCCGAGAGGAGGTTTTGGGGAAGTTCGGCTCCCGCAAGGGTCTGGCTGAAGCCCGATCGCTGGGAGTCCGAAGGAGTTCGGCCCGGAGCCTGGGCGCTGGGGAGTTCGACCGCTGGACAGAAGTTCGGGGAGCTCGACCGCTAGCTCGACCGCTAAGAGGATTGAAACAAGCTCGGCCATCGGGGTCTCGGTCCGAAGCCCGGTCACTCGGAGTCCAAAGGGGCTCGGGCAATAAGTAGTTCGGCCACGCTTGATAGTTCAGCTGGTTGAAAGACTTCGGCTGAGGCTCAGCCGCTTGAGAAGCTCGGCCGGATGTAGTAGTTCAGCTAGGACGTGTCCACTGAAGTTCTTCCGCATTGACCACATCAGGCTGGGATTGAACTTGACTTTGGCAGGAGCGGGATTTATCCCCAACACTAGCCCCCCCCACTCCCGAGTTCGAAATTTGAAGGAAGGGAGTGCGGATAAGGCGACTGCCAAAGTTTTTCTTCCGGGCTTCATATTGGTCCATGTCGAAGTTCAGGGAAGATTTCATTTCTGGCTAAAGTTGATACTGAAGTTGAGGCTCTCCAGCCGAGGTTGATTCGGTCAAAAATTCTATCTCTCGCCGAGGTCGAAGTTGGCACTCTTCATTCGAGGTCAGCCTAATTGCTTGGGGGATCTTATTTGGCCGAAGTTGATAAGATTGCTCGGAGGATATCTCATCTCCTTTGGCTGAGGTTGATGTAAGTGCTCGCGTTAGGACGAGGTCTTCCTCCTGTTTCTAACGTATGCTGTGGGGGCACATGCGGACCATTGTCCGAGCTTCTCCCCCCATCTCGTCTAAGGTGAACGAGGTCTTTGACTTTGCTCGCGTTAGGACGAGGTCGTCCTCCTGTTCCTAACGGGCTATGGGGGCACATGCGGACCGTCGTCCGAGCTTCTCCCCCCGTCTCATCTAAGGTGAATGAGGTCTTCGACTTTGCTCGCGTTAGGACGAGGTCGTCCTCCTGTTTCTAACGGGCTGTGGGGGCACATGCGGACCGTCGTCCGAGCTTCTCCCCCATCTCGTCTAAGGTGAACGAGGTCTTCGACTTTGCTCGTGTTAGGACGAGGTCATCCTCCTGTTCCTAACGGCTGTGGGGGCACATGCGGACCATCGTTCGAGCTTCTCCCCCCATCTCATCTAAGGTGAACGAGGTCTTCGACTTTGCTCGCGTTAGGACGAGGTCGTCCTCCTATTCCTAACGGGCTGTGGGGGCACATGCGGACCGTCGTTCGAGCTTCTCCCCCCATCTCGTCTAAGGTGAACGAGGTCTTCGACTTTGCTCGCGTTAGGACGAGGTCTTCCTCCTATTTCCTAACGGGCTGTTTTTACTCATTTTTCTCTTGCCATCCCACGATTCTTTATGCCAAAAACCAAAAACGCAGAACAAAGAAATTCATTGATGATACATTCTCAGATTTTTCTGAGTTCCATGGCCGAGGAAGCATTATCCCTCCGAAGTTCCTTCAAGCGATAGGTTCCGGGTCGGATGACTTCCGTTACCTTGTACAGACCTTCCCAATTTGGAGCGAGCTTTCCTTGACTCTGAGGTTGAGTGATAGCGGCTCGTCGGAGCACTAAGTCCCCTACTCTTGAACGTCTTATTTTTAATCCCTGGAGTTGTAGTACCGAGCTACCTTCTGTTTATAGGCTGACATCCGGATGCGAGCTTCCTCCCTCTTTTCTTCCAGAAGGTCGAGGTTGACTCTGAGGTTTTGGGGGTTGTGCTGTTCATTGAAGCCCACAACTCATGCGGAAGGGAGCTTAAGTTCAACCGGGATGACTGCCTCAGTACCGAAGGCCAAAGCGAAGGGTGTTTCTCCAGTCGGCACCCTCTGAGTAGTTCGGTACGCCCAGAGGACATGGTAGAGTTCATCTACCCAGGCCCCTTTTGCCTTATCTAGCCTCGTTTTGATTCCCTGTAGTAAGGTTCGGTTGGTTATCTCAGCTTCTCCATTGATCTGCGGATGAGCCACAGAAGTGAAGTGCTGGGAGATGTTTAATCCTTCACAAAACTCTGCGAACCTTGCCCCGGTGAATTATCGCCCATTGTCGGTTATAAGGGTTCGGGGCAGGCCGAACCGACAAACTAGTGACTTTCAAACAAAGTCCTGTACTTTGGTTCGGTAATTTTTGCGAGTAGTTTAGCTTTGACCCATTTGGTAAAGTAGTCAATCGCGACCAAGAGGAACTTCCGCTGTCCCGACGCTGTCGGGAAGGGGCCGAGTATGTCCATTCCCCATTGCGCAAACGGCCAGGGTGAATTAAGCGGAGTGAGTTCGGATGCCGGCCGTCTCTGCACACTAGTATTTTTCTGGCAGCGGTCGCACCTCTTTACGTATTCTACAGAATCATGAAATAAGGTCGGCCAATAATACCCTTGCCGAAGTAGCTTTAGCGACAAAGATCTTGCTCCTAAATGGCTTCCACAAAGTCCTTCGTGCACATCCCATAGTGCAATATTAGCTTCTGAAGGTCGAAGGCATCTCAACAATGGAAGGGAGTACGACCTTTTGTACAACTGGCCTTCATATAAGACGTAACATGAGGCCTGATTTTTGAGTTTTCGAGCTTCTTTTCGATCATGAGGAAGAACCCCCTCTTTAAGGTAGGTGACCAGTGGGTCAATCCAGCTGGGCTCGAATTCCGTCTGTAGGACATCCTGAGGTTCTTCCGTGGTTGGGTACTTCAGAGTTTCCTGAAACACTTCTTTGGGTAGTTCGGCTGGAGCCGAAGTGGCCAGTTTGGAGAGGAAATCGGCTCTCGCATTTTCTGTCCTTGGGATATGTTGAATGATGAAATTATCAAAGACTGGGGTTAAACTCTTCACTTTTCTGAGGTATCTCGCCATGCTCTCTTCTCTTGCTTCAAAGTTGCCGTCAACCTGATCGACCACTAATCGAGAATCACTGTAGACTCGAAGCCGATCTACTTTTAGCTCCTTTGCTATTCTTAATCCCGCAATCAGTGCTTCGTATTCGGCTTCGTTGTTGGTAGCGGGAAACTCGAAGCGCAGCGCGAACTCGGCGACAACTCCCTCGGGGCTGACCAAGACTAGCCCTGCACCAGCTCCAATGGAGTTGGAAGAACCATCCACGTGTAGAATCCAAAAGCCTTCAGAGAGGTCGGCCCTTTCCTTTGGGAAGTTTGGCTGTGATGGTTCGACTTCGTCAAAACTTGATCTCGCCTCTGTATTTGTCTTGCTTGATTCAAGTTCGGCTTCGTCCGAAATAGTGCATTCTAATACAAAATCCGCCAGTACCTGGGCTTTGATTGATGGCCTGGGCTGATAGTTGATGTCGAACTCCGTGAGCTTCATTGCCCATTTTGCGATTCTTCCGGAAGCGTCTGCTCGGTGGAGAACTGCTTTTATTGGTTGGTCCGTGAGGACCGTTATGGTGTGCTCCTAAAAGTAAGGTCGGAGCCTCCTAGCGGCAATTATGAGATAGTAAGATAACTTTTCTATCCGAGAGTATCTGGTCTCCGCGTCCCTTAGGACTCGGCTCACGTAATAGATCGGGCGTTGTATTTTTGCTTCTTCCCTAACGAGAACCGCCGCCAGGGCCACCAAGGAGACAGCTAAATACAAGAACAACTCTTCCCCAGGTTCAGGTTTTGCCAGTAGAGGGGGCGTGCTGAGGTAATTTTTGAGTTCCTCAAATGCTTGTTGACACTCTGCCGTCCAGCTGAAGTCCTTTGGTTGCCTGAGAATCTCGAAGAAGGGCAAGCAACGTTCAGCCGACCTCGAGACGAAGCGATTTAGGGATCCACCCTTCCGGCCAAGCGCTGAACTTCTTTAATCGTCTTTGGAGTGGTTATTTCTTGAATAGCTCGGATTTTTAGGGGGTTTGCCTCAATTCCACGTCTCGACACCATGAACCTAAGAAATTTTTCAGAGGTTACGCCAAAGGTGCATTTGGTAGGGTTCAGTCTCATCTTATGCTTCCTCAATGCATTGAAGGTCTCTTCAAGGTCGGCCAGATGGTCAGTTGAAGCTCGGCTTTTGACGAGCATATCATCCACGTACACCTCCATGTTGCGGCCGATCTGCTTCTTGAAAATTTTGTTGACTAAACGTTGGTATGTTGCTCCCGCATTCTTGAGTCCAAAAGGCATGACCTTATAGCAGTAAAGGCCTCGGCTAGTGATGAAGGCTATTTTTTCTTCGTCTTCAGGCGCCATACGTATCTGGTTATAATCAGAAAAGGCATCCATAAAGCTGAGGAGCTCATGACCCGAGGTTGCATCTACCAACTGATCGATCCTGGGCAAGGGGTAACTATCCTTTGGACAAGCCTTGTTTAGCTTTTTTAAGTCGACACACATCCTCCATTTGTTGTTTACTTTCTTGACAAGAACCACGTTCGAAACCCAAGTCGGGTAATGAACTTTCCGGATTAGTCCGGCTTTAAGGAGTTTATCTACCTCTTCAGCGATCGCTTTCTGCCTTTTCGGGGCATGTTGGCGTAGTTTTTCTCTTACCGACCGATGTTTCGAGTCAATGGCCAGCCGATGTTCCATGACCTCGACGTCGATTCCTGGCATATCTGCTGGGATCCAAGCGAAGACGTCTGCGTTCCTTCTGAGAAAAGCGACAAGTTGCTCCCGAACCTCGATTGCCAGGTTGGAGCCGATCTGCAACACATGGTCCGATTTTCCATCATTTAATGATACAGAGACGAGGTCCTCTGCAGGCTCAGCTCGTTCTTCAGCGAGGTCATCACGGACATCCAGTCCATCAACCGGACAGGAGTCGGGCTGATCTCCCTTATACAAGGCGATTGAGTAACAATACTTCGCTAGGGTCTGGTCTCCTCTGACTTCTCCAACCCCATAGTTTGTAGGGAACTTCATCTTTAAGTAATAAGTCGACACAACTGCCCGAAGGGCATTTAAACCAGATCGACCAAGGATAGCATTATAGGCGGACGGCATCTTTACGACTAGAAAGTCGACCTGAGCTTTGGCCTGCTTTGGGTACTGCCCTGCTGTTACGGTCAAAGTTATGATACCTTCGACTGGTACGGTGTTTCCAGCAAATCCAACTAGCGGAGAATTCACCGAGCTCAATCGATCATCAGGTAGAAACATTTTCAAGAAGGCACCGTAGAACAACACATCAACTGAGCTTCCATTATCTATGAGGATGCGGCGTACATCGTAGTCAGCAATATTCAACGAAACTACAACCGCGTCATTATGCGGAAGTTGGATTCCCTGACCATCCTCCTCGGTGAAGACTATAGGCTCTGAAATCTTCCGTTTCTTCATCGATCCTTCAAGCCTGCTGGTTTCCTTTTGCTGAGATCCCCCTAAGATAGTGTTGATGACGCCAACGGGTGGCCGGTCTTCTTGTTGGTTTTCTCCGCTTGGCGTTAGCATTCTCGGCCGATCTTCCACCCCCTCGGGCTGCCTTCGAAGAAACCGGCTTAGTCTGCCTCGCCTGATGAGCTCTTCGATCTCGTCCTGGAGTTGAATGCACTCCTCCGTGTCATGACCGTGATCGCGATGGTAGAGGTAGAATTTATTGGGATTACGCTTGTAAGGATGAGAGCGCATTCTTTCTAGTCTTAGAAGCCATTTTCGGATCTCCATCAGAACTTGAGTCTTCGGGGCGTTTAGGGGGGTGTAGTTGTGAAATCATCGTAGACGGGGAGAACTTTGGTGCTGAGGAGAACTTTGGTGTTGAGGAGAACTTCGGCGCTGAGGAGGACTTCGGCGCGTCCTTCCGTCAGAGCTTCTCCGCTTCCGAGCTTGAGAGGAAATCCGAACTTGCTCGTGACCAGGGGGAGTCCTGGAGCGTGGCCAAGCTTCAATTTGCTTCCTTTCTTCGGAGGGTCTATCCAGCCTGCCGATCAGCCATTTACCACTGATTTCACCGTCCTTAGCTTCGAAGGCCTCCTCTGCCCGGGCGTAACTTTCGGCCCGAGCCAACATATCGGCAAAGTCCCTGGGATACTTTTTTTCCAGGGAGAACAATAGGTCATTTTTCTGAAGGCCGCTTCTTGAGCGCGGCCATGGCGATCGATTGATCCAGGTCTCGGACTTCTAACACAGCGGTATTAAATCGAAAAAATGAAAGCTCCGGATGGATTCCCCTTCTCTCTGCCTGATGGCCATTAGGGAGTCTGAGCTTCGGCGTGGACGCCGACTACTGACGAAGTGGGCCGCGAACTGTTGACTCATTTGGTCGAATGATAGGATGGTACTCAGGCTTGAGTGCCGAATACCAGTTTCTGGCAGGCTCCTTTAAGAGTAGAGGGAAAAGCCCGGCACAGGATGGCGTCTGGCGCGCCATGAAGCAACATCATCGTCCGGAAAGGCTTCCAAGGTGGTCGATCGGGTCAGTGGTCCCATCATAGCTCTCAAACTGTGGGAGTTTGAAGTTCGGCGGGACTGGTTCTTGCATAATTTTTTGTGAGAATGGAGGGTCGGTTCGGATCTCATTACCATATGAGGGAGGAGCGTGGCGGAGTTCTTCGATCCGACGACTCATTTCCAAGAGCCTTCTATCCAGGAGATCTTCATGGTCTCTCATTTCTAAAGTCTTCTTGCTGATCGGATGAAAAGCTTCTCCCTGGGATGAGCTGCGGTCCGAACAAGGGCTCTCCTTCCGTTGCTTTCCTTTTTTGGGAATTGGAGGTCGGGTAGCCCATGTTGATTGCCTCTGGACTGGACAACGCGGCTCTGGAAGATCCAGGACCGATTGGACTGGTACGATGGCTTGTTGGTGCATGGCTTGCACCGCTTGAACGACCTCGATGAGGCCACGAACCTGCTGGACAAGCAGGTTGAACTGTTCAGCATCTACCGCGGTCTGGATTGCCGGAACTGGAATGGTAGCGGACGGACCCGGATGGGATCGGACCGTGGAGGCCGCCGATCGTCGGGCTGTAGAATGAGCCTGAGTCACTAGGACTGGAGCTGGAGCGGATGGACTCGAACGAGATCGGGCCGTGGAAGCCGCCGATCTCCGAGTGGAAGCTCTCCTGGGGGGCATCTTTTCTCTTTGGAAGGGAATTAGAATTGAAAGGAAGAAAGGTCTCTCGAGCACTCCTTTAAGAACAAAGGAACACCGGCTTCCTTTAAGAAGGGAATCTTCGTCGGTAGCCCTTCCTCTAGCGTCAATCTGTTGACGCAAAAACTTATCGTCATCGGAGTTGAGGCCGAAGAGGCTGCCGTCGGGGACCTGCAAAATAAAGTCTCGCTCGGGACCGGTGGGGGTGGCTCTGGAAGACCCTCCGACGCTCAAGTTAGTTCCTGTCAACAGGAATGGAATGCTCGATAGAATATGGAGGAGAAAAAAAGAATTTTCAGAGCCTATCGTAAAGGTATCCGGAGGGTCCTTTTTATAGAGGGAGCTTATTGTAACCGTCCTGCCAATCGTTATTGTCGATCGTTATTGCTGATAACTGACGATCGTTATTGTCGATCGTTATTACTGATAAATACCGATCATTATTCCTGATAAATGCCGATCGTTATTACTGTTGTGTAACCGTAGCGAGATTGCCTGCAGGAATCCATCATAAGGAGTTCGGTCATTGAGAAGCTCGTCCATTGAAGAAGTCTATAGGGAGTCCGGCTTCCGTAGAAACTCGGCCCGAGAGGAGGTTTTGGGGAAGTTCGGCTCCCGCAAGGGTCTGGCTGAAGCCCGGTCGCTGGGAGTCCGAAGGAGTTCGGCTCGGAGCCTGGGCGTTGGGGAGTTCGGCCGCTGGACAGAAGTTCGGGGAGCTCGGTCGCTGGACAGAAGTTCGGGGAGCTCGACCGCTGGACAGAAGTTCGGGGAGCTCGGCCGCTAAGAGGGTTGAAACAAGCTCGGCCATCGGGGTCTAGGCCGAAGCCCGATCGCTCGGAGTCCAAAGGGGCTTGGGCAATAAGTAGTTCGGCCGCTTGATAGTTCGGTTGGTTGAAAAACTTCGGCTGAGGCTCAGCCGCTGAGAAGCTCGGCCGAATGTAGTAGTTCAGCTAGGACGTGTCCACTGAAATTCTTCCGCATTGACCACATCAGGCTGGGATTGAACTTGACTTTGGCAGGAGCGAGATTTGTCCCCAACAACTAGCAAGCGATTGCTCCAGCGTATGGGGGTGAGAAAATCCAAAAGCTCTCAAAATTAGGTGGAGGCCGAATGTCGAATCAAGATGAAGATTGTTAGGATTTGATATCTTGAATTTGATCTATAAGGAGCCCGTAGTAAGATCTAGGATGATGAGTGGAATCCAACAAGCCCAAGAACAGCCCAAATGGAGTCCGAATGGAGGAGAAAATGCATCCAGAAGCCAATGGAGCGAATGGGCTGCTGGAGTGGGGCCCACGATCGACGGGCCCATTGGGGAAGCGGCCCAGGCGTAGGGCTAGGCGCAGCCCATAGGCGGACGAGAGAAGCATGCCGGCTCGGGCCTAGGCGGGTGTGCACGCAGGCACAGCTTGGGCCCAGGCAGCCATGCGTGGGCGATCTGAGGCTGTTTCTGCATTTGGGTTTAGGTGACAGCACGCACCCAGCATGCGCGAGACGCGCCCGGCATGGTTGACAGCGCACAGGCACGAGCGTGGGGGAACATGATGCGGTCTATGATCTCTTACCCATGGATCGATTGTATTCACGGGGTCCAGGAGTTAGTTTGCACAATCCAATGGCCATAGAGGGCTACGGTCACAATCCTAAGGCCAAAACACATTCTAGACATGACTAAAGTGTTGTTCGATGTGTATTGGGAGAAAAAGTCTTGTTAGAACTCTCATGAACACCCATTGCAAGTCTATTTAAGGGGCTGATAGTGCTGTAGAGAAGAACAGCACAGAAGGCTCTGGCAGCCATCGAGAGGAGCTTGGTAGAGCATTGAAAGTGTGTAGCTCGCAGAGCAAACATAGGCAGAGCATCAAGATAGAGCAAAGCATCAGGCAGAGCGAGGCAACGGTCGTGTAAGTGGTCATTAGGCATGATGTAGTAGCTTTCATAGGAAGCATCCAGGGGCGTCGAGGATCCTGGTATTGGCAGGTCTATGAGAGAGTCTCCTTGGTATTCTGAGAGAGCATTTGTGAGAGTAGCTTCTAATTGAAAGAGATTTGTGTAAAGAGAGTTGAGAGTAGATAATCTCCTCTTGTATTTATTTTTTTCTTATAGTGAAGCTTACATACCCCATGGAGGTGAGCCTTTGGATTGATCCATGTACCTAACTATAATTTTTATTATTTTTCTTTCTTCCTGTTGTCAATAAAAGGGTATACCGGATCCTGAGGTGGTGGTATCTTAGCCGGACATCCACAATAATTGATATCAGAGCCGGATTGGTATCGGTACAGGTTGCAGTGGCGATGATCAAGATTGAAGATGGAGAAGATAAGCATAATCAAGATAGAGATCAATCGCTAATGGTTGATTTATGCTCTCTTGTACATGGAGCCATCTATATGGAAGTTGCTAGCAGGTGCCCAGTGCGAGGTAGAGCTCAGATAGAGATGGATCGGACACGAAATGAGAGACTCAAGAGGATTAGCGATGTCGCCAGAAGGCTATCTCGAGCAAGTCTCGAGTCAGATGGAGCATGGCACATGATGGAGATGGGATCGAGCGGCCTGGCTCGACTCTCATGTTGGCCCATCCATGACTAGTAAGCGATTGCCTTAGGGCATGGGAGCGAGAAAATCCAAAAGCTCTCAAAATCAGGTGGAGGCCGAATATTGAATCGTGATGAAGATTGTTAAGATTTAATGCCTCTAATTCAATCCACAAGGAGTCCATAACGAGATTCAGGACGATGAGTGAAGTCCAACAAGCCCAAAAATAGTCCAAACAAAGTTCGGATGGAGGAAAAAATACGTCAAAAAGCCAACGAAGCGAACATGTTGCTAGAGTGGGGCCCACAATCGATGGGCCCACTGGGGAAGCGGCCCAGGCATGTTGGCCCAGGCGCGGCCCATAGGCGAGCCAGAGAAGTGCGCGCAGCACGCACGAATGCTGACCCAAGCCTAGGTGGGTGCATGCATGAGTGCAGCCTGGGCCCAGGCGGCCATGCATGGGGAATCCAAGGTTGTTTCTGCATTTGAGTTCGGGCGACAGCACACGCAAGATGCGCCCAGTGTGGCTGACAGTGCGTGGGCGAACATGATGCAGTCTACGATCTCTTACCTATGGATCGATTGTATTCACGGGGTCCAGGAGTTAGTTTGCACGATCTAGCAGCCACAGAGGGCTATGGTTGCAATCCTAAGGCCAAAACACATTCTAGATATGACTAAAGTGCTGTTCGATGTGTATTAGGAGAAAGAGTCCTATTAGGACTCTCGTGAACACCTAACGCAAGTCTATTTAAGGAGCTAATGGTGCAGTATTATTCATTGGAGCAATTTATGAGTTAATAATGATTATTCATGTCTTAAATTTTCAACTCTTGAAAATATGAATTATCATTGCCATTAACTCAAAGGATGTATCACAGACACTAAATACACATATGTGATAGAAAATAACACATTTATTGATTTTAGTCAAAATTATAATTTTGCCCCTAGAAGTATATTACAAGTGTCAGCCAATTCTGGCTTCTAGGGCACATATATCTAACAATCTCTCACTTGTCCTAAAGCCAATTGGCTACAAGTCTAAGTCCCATCTTCTCAAGGTGGGCTTCGAACTTCTGCTGGCCCAACGGCTTTGTAAGTGGGTCTGCCACATTATCTGCGGAGTTGACTCTCTTGACCTCGACGTAACCCTTCTCGAGGTAATCGCGGATGAGGTGGTATCGCCGCTCAATGTGCTTGGATTTTTGGTGAGACCTCGGCTCCTTAGCAAGGGCTATGGCGCCATTGTTGTCGCAGTATAGAGGAATGGCATCTGATGGCATTACTCCAATTTCTGCAGCAAACTTCTTGTACCAGAATGCTTCCTTCGCAGCCTCTGATGCAGCGATATATTCTGCTTCCATGGTGGAATCTGCTATCACAGTTTGCTTGGAAACTCTTTCCAGCTGACAGCACCACCATTGCACACAAACAGACTCCCAGATGTCGACTTTCGATCATCTATATCGGACATGAAAATCCGAGTCTGTGTATCCCTGGACTTGGAGTTCTCCATTACCAAAGACCAACATCATATCCTTAGTTCTTCTCAAGTACTTAAGGATACATTTCACAGAAGTCCAGTGTTCTTCACCTGGATTTGACTGATATCTGCTTGTGACACTCACAGCATGGGCTATATCAGGTCGTGTACATAGCATGGCATACATGAGGCTCCCTATTGCAGAAGCATAAGGGATCTTGCTCATGCATTCTATTTCCTCAGGTGTGCTAGGGCACATCTTCTTGGAAAGATGAATACCATGTCTGAAGGGTATTAATCCCCTCTTAGAGTTTTCCATACTAAACCTCTTTAGTACTTTCCTCTATGTACATCTTCTGTGAAAGTCCTAGCATCCTATTCGGTCTATCCCTATAGACCTTAATTCCTAGAATAAAGGATGCTTCACCTAGGTCTTTCATGGAGAATTCCTTGGACAACCACATTTTGACTGATGTCAACATGGGAATATCATTCCCAATAAGGAGGATGTCATCCACGTACAATACGAGGAAGACAACAGCGCTCCCACTGACCTTTTTGAAAACACATGGTTCCTCTTCATTTTTGATGAAACCAAACTTTTTGATCACATCATTGAAATGAGTGTTCCAGCTCCGAGATGCTTGCTTAAGTCCATATATGGACCTTTGCAGCTTGCAAACCTTGTGATCAGTATCACTGGATGTGAAACCTAGCGGCTGTTCCATATATAGATATCTTCCTCAAGATATCCATTTAAGAATGCCATTTTCACGTCCATTTGCCATATTTCATAATCGAAATAGGCTGCAACAGGCAAGCAATGTGCGGATGGATTTTAGCATAGCCACTGGAAAAAAGGTATCCTGATAGTCAATGCCTTCGCGTTGACTATAACCTTTTGCCACTAGTCTAGCCTTGAATGTCTCCACATTCCCATCTGCACCAATCTTTCTCTTGAAGATCCATTTACACCCAATAGGTACTATACCTTCTGGTGGATCTACCAAGGTCCAGACTTGGTTTGAGTGCATCGAGTCAATTTCTGACTGCATTGCCTCTAAGCCATTTCTCGGAGTCGATATCTGATATCGCCTCGTTGTAGGTTTTGGGATCATCACCATGAGCACCATTACCTACGAGGAACATTTTCTCTACTTTCCTCTGAAATAATACCTAAGTATCTTTCAGGGGGACGGAAAACTCTTTTCCGATCTACGAGGTGGAGGAGGTAGTGTTCTTATTGGCTCAACCTGATTTGGTTCCAATTGGTCCTTAGCTCGTTGTACTTGTGAGACTTTCTCATCAAGCTTAATCTGCTTTCCAATGCCGCTATCTTGAATAAACTATTTTTCAAGAAAGATGGCATGTCGACTCACAATCACATTGTGGTCTTCTGGAATGTAGAAATAGTATCCTAATGACTCTTTAGGATATCCTATGAATCGAGCTCTGAAAGGACCTAAACTCTAACTTGTCCGCTTGTTGTCTTTTGACATGAGCCGGACAACCCCAAATTCTGAGATGACTCAGACTTGGTTTCTTACCGTGCCATATCTCATACGGTGTGGTAGGAACGGTTTTAGAGGGAACCCTATTCAGTAGATATAATTGAAGTTAACAATGAGTGTCCCCAAAGAAAATCAGGAAGGTCTGTGAAGCTCATCATGGATCGAACCATATCCAATAGAGTCCGATTTCTCCATTCTGAAACCCCGTTGAGTTGAGGTGTTCCTGGTGGAGTCCATTGAGAGACTATGCCATTTTCCTTGAGATAGTCTAGGAATTTCCGGCTAAGGTATTCACCTCCTCGATCTGATCGAAGAACCTTAATGGGTTTTTCCAGTTTGTTTTTCTACTTCATGTCTGAATTCTTTGAACTTTTCAAAGACTTCAGACTTGTGTCTCATAAGATACACATACCCATACCTAGATAGATCATCGGTAAAGGTAATGAAGTAGACAAAATTACCTCTAGCCGGCACATCAAATGGGCCGCACACATCAGTATGTACTAGGGCAAGGAGATCTGTGGCCCTTTCCCCATGTCCTAACAAAAGGGAGTTTAGTCATTTTGCCTTGAAGACAAGATTCACAAGTTGGATATGACTCGAAAGTCAATGGACTCAATAGCCCATTTTTCTCCAATTTGTTAATCCTATCTTCTGCTATATGACCTAATCTCAGGTGCCATAGATATCTATCGTTTGGACTATCCCTAGGTCGTTTGGCATTCACGTTTTTGCTCGATAGTTAGAACAGGTACATCAATATGTAGCTGATAAAGACCATTAATAAGGAAAACCATTTGCAATTTTATTTCTTTCATAAAGAATGTTACAATGGTCCTTAAAGAAGGTGAATCACATAGCCTTCTTGTGCTAAGCATGAAACAGAAATCAAATTCCTGCTAGCTGCAGGCACATAATAACAGTCTTTCAAAACTAAGTCTAAACCAGATGGTAATCGAAGAGGGTATGTTCCCACGGCTACTGCAGCAACTCTTTGCTCCATTACCGATGCGTAGGATCATGTCTCCATCCCTCAGCCTCCTGCTATCCTCAAGACCCTGCATGGAAGTGCACAGATGAGCACTAGAACCAGAGTCAAGCACCCAACTGGATGCAGAAGAAACCGTAAGGTTAGACTCAATAACGAGCATACCTCCAGAAGGACCTTCCTTCTTGTTCTTCAGGGTGGCCAGGTAAGTAGGGCAGTTCCGCTTCCAATGGCCATCGCTGTTGCAATGGAAATACTTTTCCTTTGACATCGGCCTTCTTCTTCGGCTCTGCCTTCTTCTTCTTTGATCCTTCCACCTTTTGCTTTTTCACAGACTTCTTTTTCTTTCAGAAACTTTTTTTGGTTGATTTCTAGCAAGTGACAGTCGCAAGAAAGTCTTGAGCGGTAAACAATTGAAAACTTTTCCTATCTTATTTAGAGTGATAAAAAAATAAAAAAATAAAAAAGTTTTTTTATAAATAGAGAGAGTGTAAATTATTAGGGTTTTAAATTCAAGAGCAATGGATTACTAAGGCAATCGGTTCACCAACTCAATCAATACGATATTCAGGTTTTTAGATTAATTTTATTTCATGTGACGGTGGGAGTCTCCTAATTTATTCACTACCCTTTGGTCCAGGCATAGCAAATCTATTAATATTTATTAATTACCTTTGATCCAAGTGTAATTTAAATAAATATTAATGCATTAGATTTTTTGTGTGAAACCCTCTAATTAAAATACGCTACGTCCAAAGTGCACTAAAATTCCCGCATGCATATGAATTCTAATTTGATTCATAATACAAGGTATATAATCAAGAAGCATTAACATAGATGTACTTGGTCCGTAACAACTATGTTCATCAGATCAATTAGAAGATGGCCAGTAATCTAAAAGCATTAAGATCAGATTTATATACTCCTCATAAATAAAATTTAAAAAATAAATTATACTGAATATTGCATCAAAAGAGTGGCTACACCTTAGCCTTAGTAAAATAAAATTTAGTTCATGATAACAAATTTAAAAAACAGTAAATAAAATAAAAAGCATGAAGAAATTAGACTGTTTGATTGCTGAAATTGATTATCTGTTGCTCTTGATGCGGAGAACTTGGTGAAGAAGAAGAGGCTCCTTGATATCTCCTCTCTCTTTCTTCCTCTCTCTCTTTCTTTCTTTTCCTTCTTCCCATCTCTCTCTGTTTCTCTCTGTTTTTCCCTTTTTCTTTTCTCCCCCTCTTTCTTTTTTTTTTTTTTTTCTCACTATTTTTCCCTTTTTCTTTTTCTCTTTCTTTTTTTTTTTTTTTCTCACGGCAACGGGGCTTTTATAGATGAAGTCTCCAAAATCCATCCAAAACTCGATTTTAGACTCCTAAAACAATTCAAACTATGATCTGAATAATTCTGGCCGTGCGATGTTGATCAAACGGTCCAAAAACTACACTCAAAAACTCGTTAAAATAACCCAGATCAAGTCCAGATTTAATATCAGCCGTTGGATCATCCAATGGATTGAATCTGGGCCGTCCGATCTCGTTGAAATCAAGCCTTCAGACCTTTAGTTTCAGTCGGGATGAATCTCGGCCGTTGGATCTCGACCGGGAGCTGCGGATGCCGTCCATCAGCGCCTTCTTCTTGTCCGTCCGATCAAGATTCAGTGAAAACCGCCCGTTGGATCAGCCAGAATTCCCAAATTGCCCTCCGTGGACCGTGCGCGAGCCCGGTGTTGCGTGGACCGCCGCATTCTTCAACCAATCAGAGCGCGCCTCCGTCTGTGAAATTCCTGAAATACCCTTCGGTTGGTCCACCGTACGCCGCGAAAAATGCTGACGTCATCCTGACGTCAGCGTTGCGTCAGCGGTTTTTTTTTTTTTTTTTTTTTTTTTTGAAATTCGATTCTGGGCTCGTTTGAAGTCCGTTTTGCCTGAAATTTGTTTCATCTGAATCAGAAAAATGAGATCTTCACATTGGTAGCCTTCTTTCCTGCATAAAATTAATAAAAATATCAATTTTTAATAAAATATTTTAATTTATTTTATAATTTAATACTTTTATTAGTATATTTTTACTACTTATCACACCCCCCAACTTATTCATTGCTAGTCCCTTAGCAATGTTTTATTTAATACCATATTTTTAATAAAATTATTTATCACAGAGATAAAATCTAGGATTAAAGATCAAAAAGTTTAGAAAAATACTGCTAACTAAGCATTGAGCTTCGGAAGCAAATTTTTTAGTCAATACAATTAAAAACTTTCTTAGAGTACATCAAAGATCTATAGCACTTATGTTCGTGATGACTAACTTTAGCATTTCAGTATTAAACTTAGAAGAACAAAAGTATCTTCTCTTATCACTTATTTTGGTCAATTTTCTATACATTCTCAATTTTATACTCATGAATTAAGGTAGCTTTCACACTGCCCTTTTTTTTTTTTTTTTTTTTTTTTTTTTTTTGCTGAGCATCCTGGCCTTCCCTTTATACCGTTTTACGTGAATTTCCACACTTGACCTAGGTGCAGAGACCCAGTTACTAGGCTTTGGGCAATCCACATATACTCTGTCTTTTGTACTTTATTTATAGGCAGGTAGCTCTTTCCTTAAATTCAAGTTTCTTTGATTAGAATGTATATTAATTACCAATTTTCAGTGATAATTGAATCTTCAGTTGGCCTTATAATCAATACCTACTTTGCCTTGTTAGTGTGCATGTGCAATAAAAAGTGCTAATAATCTTTTAATGACCTAAGTAGGCTGCTAAAAGTTGACCAACTAATCTACTTCTTTAACTCATTACATTCATTAGCAAATAATTCTATCTTTTATCACTTATCCAGTTTATCTTTGCTCAAGATTTTCTTCTTGACACATGATTTTTTTTTTTAATTTAATTTTTTATTTTTTATATTATTCTTATTATTTTAAAAGGAGAAAGAAAATAAAGGATGTAATAAAGGATAGGAAGGAATACACCTGATTTGGTTCAATCTGGTTCTTTGGAGCTTTGAAATTTTGCTTGAGTTCTCATTGATTTTTCTGTAAAATTTGAAAATATACACCAAGAGCAGTAAAAGAGCAACAACAAATTACTAAAAAAAAATAAAAAAAATGATCCAAAACTAAAAAGAAAAGAAACAACCTATCTAGTAGTTCTGATTTATAGTCTTCAGCTTGACTTTCTTTGAATTCTAAAGTGGATCAATCTGGTGCCACTTCAATTGGAATACTTTCATGTTTGATCGAGTCCTCTTTCAATTTGACATTGCTTGCTTTTATAGTCTCAAACCTATTTTCTACAGAATTCTCATATAATGGATTGTCAATAATATCAATTAGAAAACAAGTTTGATTATCATCAGGATGTTTAGTATCTTTGAAAACATTAAAAGTAACTTGTTCATCTTGGACTCTAAGAATTAATTTTCCTTGTTGAACATCTATTAAAGCTCCTCCAGTAGCTAAAAAGGGTCTCCCTAAAATAAGGGGTACATCATAATCTTCTTCCATATCAAGAACAATAAAATCAACAGGGAAAAATAAACTTGTTTACCTTTACCAAGACATCCTCCACTATACCTCTTGGATATTTAATGGATCTGTCGGCTAATTGAAGAGTAATAGTGGTAGGCTTTGGTTCTCCTAGACCCAGCTTTTTGAAAATAGAAAAAGGCATGAGATTAATGCTTGCTCCTAAATCACATAAAACTTTATCAAAACTACAATCACCAATAATGCAAGGGGATAGTAAAACTCCCTGGATCTTTTAGCTTCTGTGGTAATTTATTTTGAAGTATTGCTGAGCATTCTTCATTCAAATTTATTCTCTCATGCTCCTTCAGCTTTTTCTTATTTGTTAAGATTTCTTTGAGAAACTTGGCATACCTGGGCATTTGAGTAATAGCATCTACAAAAGGAATATTAATATGTAAATTCTTTAAAATTTTGAAAAAGTTAGAAAATTCCTTATCTGGATGCTGTATTTGTCTCTCTGGGAATGGTAGTGGCGGCACGTAGGGCTTCACATTTGGATCAGCAAACCGTATACCTGGAGACCATCCATCTGCTGGTTGTTTTGGTGACTGACGAATTTGAGTTGATGGTTCCTTATTTGTAGTTGGCTCTTCAGTCTCATTCTTCTGATGTGGCTCCTCCAGCTTTGTACCACTTCTTAGGGTGATAGCATTGACTTGCTCCCTTGGATTTATCTCCGTATTGCTTGGCAAGGATCCTTGAGGTCTCTCGGAGATTATCTTAGCCATTTGACCTATTTGCATCTCCAAGTTTCGAATTGCTGCTGTTTGGTCCTGCCTAAGTTTGGCTTCCAAATTTTTTATAGTTGCTTCTTGGTTTTGCATAAATTTGACCATCAGCTCTTCCATGTTGGACTTCTTTTCAGGTACTTGGAATCCCGGGGGTGGTTGTTGTGCTGCATTTTGATTGCTCCATGAGAAATTTGGATGCTGCCTCCACCCTTGATTGTATGTGTTGGAGTAGGGATTGTTTTGTTGCGGCCTGAAAAAATTACCAATATAATTAGCTGTATCAGTTGTTTTAGCAAAAGGATTACCTGTCTGGCAATTGCTCGTATCATGTCCTCCTCCACACAGGTCACAAGTAATGCTCTGAACATGCATAGCTGTTCCCTTTAAGTTGTTGACTTCGGCTCTAAGGGCTGCAATTTCAGCTAGTAAGGTTGGCACGCAATCTACTCCCTGCACAGCTGCTAGTCTTTTTGGCATCATGCGCTCTGTCTGCCATTGATAGCTATTTGATGCCATCTCATCGATCAGATCGAATGGCTTCTTCCTCTGTTTTTTTGGTTAATGGTTCCTCCTGCTGCTGCATCAATCATAGAACGATTAGTAGGAGATAAACCATTATAGAAAGTTTGTACCTGAAGCCATACGGATAGTTGATGATGTGGACATCTCCTCAAGTAATTCTTGAAATGCTTCCCAAGCCTCATATAGTGTCTCCATGTCCATCTGCATAAAAGAAGTGATATCGTTGCGCATCTTAGCAGTCTTAGAAGGTGGAAAGTACTTGGCTAAGAATTTTTGGGCTAGGACATCCCAAGTTGTGATAGAACCTGCCGGAAGAGAATGAAGCCAATTTTTAGCTTTATCCCGTAAAGAGAAAGGAAATAACCTTAATCTAATAGCATCATCCGACACCCCATTAATTTTAAAAGTATCGCAAAGTTCAAGAAAATTAGAAATATGGGCATTCGGATCATCATGCACGTGTCCACTGAATTGGACAGTTGATTGAATCATCTGGATCATCGTCGGTTTTATTTCGAAGTTGTTTGCTCGTACAGGCGGTCTCCTGATGCTCGAAGCTGCATCGGCTACAGATGGTGTAATATAATCATTTAATGGATCGATGTACTGGTCGAATAGCTTCATGCTGTCCTTCAGTCGCCATATCCAATCCTAGATTGATGTCGTTAGGATCTTCAGCTGCCATGTTTCTCTCTTGCTTGTAATCTTCTAATAGTTCCTTTCAATTTCTGGATCTAAAGGTAGTAAGTTACTATGTCCAGTACGTGTCATGCAATGAACAATAATTTTTTTTTTTTAAATAATAAAATTAAAAATAAATTTCTAAAGTAAAGCTAGGATCAAAATTTCAATATTGTTTTAAACACAATCCCCGGCAACGGCGCCAAAAACTTGATGCGTGCTAATTTATAGCTATGGCAAGTGCACCAGTCGATCAAGTAATAAAGTGAATGAGTAGAGTATCGTCCCTAGAGGATTGGAAAATAAGTACTGAAAAGCTCTTTCCTATGCTTTATTTAGAAGATCGATTTATGAGAATAAAAAAAATTAAAAAAAATAATTAAAAATAATTAAATTTTTTTTTTTTATTAAATAGAGAGAGTGTAAATTATTGAGGTTTTAAATTCAAGAGCAATGGATTACTAAGGCAATCGGTTCACCAACTCAATCAATACGAATATTCAGGTTTTTAGATTAATTTTATTTCATGTGACGGTGGAGTCTCCTAATTTATTCACTACCCTTTGGTCCAGGCATAGCAAATCTATTAATATTTATTAATTACCCTTTGATCCAAGTGTAATTTAAATAAATATTAATGCATTAGGTTTTGTGAAACCCTCTAATTAAAATACGCTGCGTCCAAAGCGCACTAAAATTCCCGCATGCATATGAATTCTAATTTGATTCATAATACAAGGTATATAATCAAGAAGCATTAACATAGATGTACTTGGTCCGTAACAACTATGTTCATCAGATCAATTAGAAGATGGCCAGTAATCTAAAAGCATTAAGATCAGATTTATATACTCCTCATGAATAAAATTTAAAAATAAATTATACTGAATATTGCATCAAAAGAGTGGCTACACCTTAGCCTTAGTAAAATAAAATTTAGTTCATGATAACAAATTTAAAAACAGTAAATAAAATAAAAAGCATGAAGAAATTAGACTGTTTGATTGCTGAAATTGATTATCTGTTGCTCTTGATGCGGAGAACTTGGTGAAGAAGAAGAGGCTCCTTGATATCTCCTCTCTCTTTCTTCCTCTCTCTCTTTCTTTCTTTTCCTTCTTCCCGTCTCTCTCTGTTTTCTCTCTGTTTTTCCCTTTTTCTTTTCTCTTTCTTTTTTTTTTTTTTTTTTCTCACGGCAACGGGGCTTTTATAGATGAAGTCTCCAAAATCCATCCAAAACTCGATTTTAGACTCCTAAAACAATTCAAACTATGATCTGAATAATTCTGGCCGTGCGATGTTGATCAAAACGGTCCAAAAACTACTCAAAAACCCGTTAAAATAACCCAGATCAAGTCGGATTTAATATCAGCCGTTGGATCATCCAATGGATTGAATCTGGGCCGTCCGATCTCGTTGAAATCAGCCTTCAGACCTTTAGTTTCAGTCGGGATGAATCTCGGCCGTTGGATCTCGACTGGGAGCTGCGGATGCCGTCCATCAGCGCCTTCTTCTCGTCCGTCCGATCAAGATTCAGTGAAAACCGCCCGTTGGATCAGCCAGAATTCCCAAATTGCCCTCCGTGGACCGTGCGCGAGCCCGGTGTTGCGTGGACCGCCGCGTTCTTCAACCAATCAGAGCGCGCCTCCGTCTGTGAAATTCCTGAAATACCCTTCGGTTGGTCCACCGTACGCCGCGAAAATGCTGACGTCATCCTGACGTCAGCATTGCTCACGTTTTTTTTTTTTTGAATCATCTGCTGTAATGTTTGCTGAATTTCTTGACAAAAAATAGATTTAATGGCCTTCTTCATTTGTTTTTTCTTTTTTTATTTTTTTTCTTTCTACTCACTTTGAAGAATCATTCATAGCAAGAACTGAGCCTTTAGAACCTTTCATAGAAAGCTCAGCGGTAACCAGCATATTCATTAATTCGGCCAAGGAATTTTGAAGTTTATGCATGTGGTAATTCATGATGAATTGCCCATATGCATCAGTCAAGGATTGCAGAATAATATCATTCTGCAGATCCAAGTCCAACTTCACACCGAGCTTCTCAAGCTCTTCCATGTCCTTGATCATTGTCAGACAGTGATCTTGGACTGACTGCCCATCACGCATCTTAGCCTTAAAAAGTCATTTCGTGACTTGATATTTGGCTGCGCGACTCTGTTCACCAAACATCTCCTGCAGGTGAGCCAACATTTGGCGAGCAGTCCCGATATCTTCATGTTGGCGCTGGAGCTCATCAGACATCGAGCCCAACATGTAATATCTGGCCTTATTATCTTCGTCTAATCCATTTTTCCAGAGACGCTCTCTGTTCAGTGGATGGACGGGCTGGTAAGGTGGGAGGGTCCTGGTCCAAAACATGGTTAACTTCTCGAAACCCAAAAATAATTTTGTAGTTCCTGAGCCAATCTTTATAATTGGGTCCAGTCAGTCTATGTGTGTCCAGGATACGTGCCAATGGGTTGGACGCAGACATTTTTCCTGTAGAGAGTCAAAGATTCTAGTTAGATACTGTAATTTTGACTTGACCAATTTGTTTAGGAATTTTATTTTTAAACAAATTAGCTCCCACTATTTTCTCGGATCCCTACACTCCCTCTGTAGAGATGCAAAAATCTCCACGATTAATGATTTCTAGTGGGTGGTGCGGTCTCACCAACTGACTCATCACCTCACCTAACAGTTATTGGTGATGGGTTAGCCAATGAGTGAACAACTCTTGTTCAATGATTCTCTAATCATGGTGCACCCAAACTTGGTCTCTAATTCATGAATCTCACCGTATCCGAAATATTGATCCACTCCTTAGTTAAGTCAGACCCACCATTTGCATAGACTGGGTTCCTAATTGAGTCTCTCACCGTATCCGAAATATTGAGCCCAACTCATCCTCCAGCCCATAGCATCCAATGCCTAATAGACATGGTTGCATCTTCCCGGTGCAACTGAGCCACTGTATCCAGCCGAGAACAATCAACCCCGGGAAGGGCCCGCACATCTACAATGGTGGAAGACCTCAGACTTAATCTTTTCTTAGGGAGAATTGATTCAGGTCTCATTAAACTAGACTTGGCTTAGTCATAACAATTATGACTAACCTAGTGGCATGGGTTAGCTCGGATTATTGACCACCTCAGATCAGAACTGTGTCAACAGATATGGCCAGGTAAGTGAGACCGGTGGAAGGAATATGCCATTAACTCGTACAAGAACGCATTCAGGTCGAGTAGCTTCCAATTAAAAAATCAGTCGGTCGTATGTGCCAAACTTACCTTAGACACCAAATTGTTGAGTCAGAACCAATTGGGTTAGCCTACAATCCAGACTCTAACCTCTGAGCCTAATTAGGTCTTGCTTGATCGTGACTCGATCTTGACCCAGACTTAATCCTATTAGGCTGGTCAATTTAAGCATTGTTGATCCCATCTAACCAACTCTTGATTCGGTTTGATCAACCGCTTAGACCTAATTGAGCTACCCAAGCCCGAACCCAGTATTATGAATATGTCTTAGATCTGAAAATTCTCAATTTTAGACCTAATTAATATTTCATAAACTTAATTCTTAATTAAGTAGGGTTCATAAACAAAATATGCACAATAAATCCTAGGGTTTCAGGATCTAGGGTTTTGCAGAAAGTAAGTTTTGGGTTTCTCTGATTAAGGACGAACACGCAGCACCCCTACACATCATAAGAACACCCCATCGAATGGAAGGAGAGGGCCTTTAAACCCTTCTTCGTTCTTATGACCGGACGGCCAAGAGGAACGCCTTAATCAGGAACATGTCAATACTACAAAACAGTTTTAGATCTATATCATATATCTCATATACAAATTTAGATCTAATCATGGCATATTTTGCATACATCTCATGTATCAAATCATGCATATTTTTAGATCTAAATTATCTCATAATAATCTAAAAAATTAGATTTAAATTGATCTAATCAAAATAAATTCTAATCTAGACAATTATGTAGAACTATTCTACAACTAGTCTAGACATGCATCAATCATATCTCATATGATATTTAAAATTAAATAATTTTTATTTTTTGTTTTTAGATGTTATTATAATACTTATAATATCAAAAAATAGTAAATAAATAGATCTAAAATATGATTTAATCAAATTAAATCAAAAACATGCAAGACTATTCTATAGAACTATTCTATTCTAGAACTAGTCATGCATATCTTCTAATCTTAGATCCAAATCATTTAATTTTAATTTTTTCTTGATTTCAGATCTGATCACATCTCATGTGACATCTAAAATCACTTATTTTTTTAATTAAAATAAATTTAAAATCAGATCTAAATAATTTTAGAACCATGGCTCTGATACCAGTTGAAGGAAAATCCTGATTTTTCCGGTCCAGGTTCGTTCAGATCTGATCAGATCAAGAGATATATTTCAAAAATTTTTCTTTGATCTAATCAGATCTTGATATGTTTTAGATCTGATTCTTATTATTTTAATAAATAAAATAAAATAAGATAAATTAAATCAAATTTAATTTACCTTGATTTGGGTAATCCTATTACCCTGTTGATGATCCTGTATTGCAGCGGAAGGTTCTGGATCTAGCCACGCAAGCGCCTGGCCTCTACCGGTATCCACTCGGGCTTGGATCTGGAGATCCTCTTCTTCTCTATCACATCTCCAAAAATCAGATCTGGATCTGATCTGGAGGATCTTCAAAACTCTTTTTGAAGATCAGCAGTCGTCCTTTTGCAGCAGCGCAGCCTTCTTGCTTTTGATCGCCTTTCTTTGATCTGGAATCGCACCAACCAAAGTCCAAAACACTTTTGGACGTGGAGAGGAGAGGGAGAAGATGGGTTTGGCATGGAGGAAGGAGGAGGAGAGGCAGCCTTGGGGCATGGAGAATCTCAATTCACTTTTCAGTTGGGCGCAGGGTCTTATTTATAGACTAAGCTGTGATCCAACTCCTCTTCTTCCCAACCAATCACAACCCTTTGTGAAATCAGATCTAAATCTGATTGGTGGAAATAGAGTCCCCTGGATTCCTCCTTAGAGGGCGCCTAAGACCAGTCAAAGTTGGTTTCTTAGGAGAACTCTAATTGGAATCCAAAAGGGAGATGGAGTCCTTGTCCAACAAGGACTCCTAGGCGCCTCCAACTTGGGCACACGCCAGGGTGGCGTGCGCCCTCCTCCTTGCCAGGTTCTGGCAGGGGGACAGGCCCCCACCAGCTCTCCAATAGGTGCATGACATGTGGTCAAAAGTCAAAGTGTCAATGGTCAACATGTTTGACCAGTCAAAGGTAGACTTTTGACCAAAGTCAAAGAACAAGAAATGGCAGGTGACCAAAAATGGCAGGTAATGTCTTACAAAATAAGACAACCTTTTCTGACTTGGACAACCTCCAGTCAGACCATATGAAGGCCTCTGATTGAGCACAAACTCCTTTGGCTCAGTCAGGACAACTTATTTATGATAGTAAAAGAAGAACGTTAGGTTCAATCGAGTGCTAGCACGATTTCCTTGAACCTAATTGAATCTCATTCAGATCAATTGAACTAGATCAGTTCAATTGATGATCACCAGATTCAAACCCTTGTTTGTGTGACCCAGTTAGGTTCAGTTCTGTATGGTAATGGGATATGTCATGATCTCTATCATCGACATCATCGAAACTCCTTTCGATGGATCAGAACTCTTCTGATTCGAACAGCTAGAATGATCGATCATCTAAATCATTCTAATTGCTCCCAAAATCCACCAGTGACACCTAGCAGTATATGGTGGCAACCCATCAGAGCTGAATGCGAACCTCTTGGTGCAGCTACCTGTGTGATTAAGTTCTTCTATCTTGAGCCCCGATCAGATTAGGGTTAAGGTGAACTCGTTCAAACCCTAGTCTCTGTCATATGATGTAATCATTCGATTCGAGTCCAATGTGAAAATCTAAATAGAAACTCTTTCTATTATTTCACTCTGCCATGGCCATGGGCTTCTGGACTTGATTCTCATGATCATCATAGGGCTGCTCCTCTACCACCGAGGTAGATAGATTCCATCTTGATGCAATCCAGTTCCTACAATGAACATGCTATAGCCAACATACACCTCAGGGTTCCATATGGCTAGGAGACCGAGTAATGGTGTAGTCAAACTATAACACCCTCAAGGTGAACTGCCGATGCATCTCAGGTCAAAGAACCAGACACACTACTGCAGCATCGAGTCAGTCATTGACGAGAAGGTAGACTTCCTAATGACTACTCGAGGTGGTCACGCTCAGTGCCCTCGTTCTCTAACGAGTACCTGTACTCTCGCTCCGGTGTCTCCACACCGTAGACTCAAGACTCATCTACTAAAGAGAAGCGATTGTACACCAACCTTTCCGGATCAATCACCATCCTCGTGATGATCCTATGGTCGGAGCATTTTATGAGTTAATAATGATTATTCATGTCTTAAATTTTCAACTCTTGAAATTTGAATTATCATTTATGAGTTAATAATGATTATTCATGTCTTAAATTTTCAACTCTTGAAAATATGAATTATCATTACCATTAACTCAAAGGATGTATCACAGACACTAAATACACATATGTGATAGAAAATAACCCATTTTATTGATTTTTAGTCAAAATTATAATTTTGCCCCTAGAAGTGTATTACAAGTGTCAGCCAATTCTGGCTTCTAGGGCACATATATCTAACAGATCTTCGAAACATTTTCTCATAAGTTTCACTCGAAGGGGTTTTAGCTGTCACACTGATTGTGTTTCATTTTTTTCTTTCTTCCTACTGTCAAGAAAAGAGTACTGGATCCTAAGATGATGATGCCTTACCCGGACATCCACAACATTAAGATAATAAAATGATGCTTGACTTAGGCTGAGCCATCTTGTTATCTAAAACTAATGAATATTTTAACTTGATGGGTTTGCGTGATTGGACAAATCTTCTGTCTAGATTGTTCCAATATATATTTTTTTAATTTTTTAATTGGTAAGACTTTGGTAACTAGAGCTAATGCATGTGGACATGCCATGAAGTGGAATCTATTCTAAGTCGGCAGTCCATGCATCTATTATTTGCGGGATGAAGATTCAATGATGCTTGACTTTGCCATCGCACTCGCCTCTCCTTTAATCCTTCTTGTAATGGCTTAAGCATCTTCTTTCTTTCTTCTAAGTTCTCTTTGGAAGAACAGAGCTTTCTTTGCTTTGTTGGTTTCTTCTTCTTTGTATCTTATTCTGTCTTAATAATATTTGGGTGGCATATGGCACCCCTTTACATCAGGGAAAAAAAGAAAAGAAAATCTTCTCAGCCGTTATTCTTTAATTAGGACTTTTGCGTATGCATGATCTTTTAATTGATCCTAATCTTCCATAATTAGATGGAGTCACATATAAGAACTACAACACAAAAGTAATATTATTTTTAAAATAAAAATTATATATTTTAAAATAAATCATAATCATCCATGTGCAATGAACCGGCATAGGCATGTGCTGCTCAAGCTAAAATATTTGAAATATGTGACTATGGGATACAATCACGCCCAATTAAAATAAAATAAAGCTCAGCCTACAACCCCAAAAAAATCTAGCTATAAGCCCTAACTGCTATATATAGTGCCAAGCTATCATCTTCTTTTCGTCCAGAGTTCACAAACTGCTTTATGTTTCCAACAAGATGAAGTTGGCTACTTTTCCCAATCTCCCTCTCAGCTTGCACCAGTTGGTCCCTACTTTTCTGCAGATGCTTTTGCCCTCTTCTCTCACATCCTCCTATCCTCCCCCTTCTCATCCTTTGTGATCCGGTGATACCCTCCCCTCTCTCTCACATCTGCTTGCTATTCTTAAGCATTCATGATGGCATGGCCTCATGGCAACATTTAACATTATTAAGGATCTCGTGCTAGAATATTATGGTAGAAAAAAGAAGAAATTAAAAGAATACAATCAAGTACATGGATCAATCCAAAAGCTCATCTTCACGAGATATGCAAAGCTTCATTATGAAAAATGAACAAATACAAGCAGGGATTACCAACTCATTCGTATACAATGCTCTCAATTAGAATCTATACTTACAAAGCTCTTTCTTAAAGATCTCCTGAAATGATCATAGTCTACTGCCTAACTATCTATCTGAAGCTGCTGCTCCTGCTGTCCGTTGATGCTCTCATCGCATTTCAGAAATCTATTGACTGCCCACTGCTTATTTCGGTCTCTACCGTCTACCGCCTGCTCCACGGGGCCACAAGCCCTTTTATAGGCGTCTGACAGAATTTAATCCACGTTCAGGATAAATTCTGATTCCGAGTACAACTCAAATATATCCTGCTGATCCGCAAGGGTTTCTGATATAAGATCCTCAACAAACATGAATCTAAAGCAGTTCATACGTGGGATATGGAATACCATTTCACAACGTCTTAACCCTGAAAACAATATCAGTCTACTGATCACCGAGAACATGCGGCAACTGGTGGCCATCCGAAATGCTGTGAACAACCGTGTGTCCTCTCAAGATCTACCGGGGGGAACGTGCCTCGAGCAGGTGAGGCAGTTGCTTAACAGCGTAACATCCATCGAAGAAGAAGTGACTAGATTAGTTGAGGACTACGAACAGAGCGGATGTCTTGGCGGCTGCTCCATCAATTTTTGGTATACCGGCCGGAGGGCTGGCCGCATGCTGACAAGGGTGAACGCCCTTAGAGAACAAATGAACAAACTTGAGGCGTTCCTTAAAAGGGAGTCAAATCTGGACAAAATTCTCAGATATCTCAATGATGACCACGTGGGCATCATTGGGATATGGGGCATGGGTGGGGTGGGAAAGACCACCCTCTTGAAGGGCATCAACAACGACTTCCTCCCCGTCGAAGGAGGTATCAGCAACAATTCGGTGCTCAGCGGCCAACGAAGTGCTATTTTCGATCATGTGATCTGGGCGACGGTCTCCAAAGAGTGTACGGTGAACAAGCTTCAACAGATAATAGCCAGCAGTCTGGGGATGCCTTCGTCGGATAATGAACACGAAGAAGCCACTGAACGCGTACAAGCAGCTGCAATCTCCAACCACCTGAAGTGTAGGAACTTCTTGTTGCTGCTGGACGACCTATGGGACAAGGTGGATTTGGAGGCTGTTGGGGTTCCCATTCCTTCCAGAAGACCCACGGGCCAGAACAAGCATAAGGTGGTGTTTACCACACGGATGGAGCAGGTGTGCCACTCCATGAAAGACGATAGGAGGATCAAGATGAACTGCTTGGAGCCAAAAGATGCGGAGAATTTGTTCCGGGAGATGGTCCGCCAAGACACGCTCGAGTCTGACCCAAGAATCCTGAGACTTGCGATGCAAGTGGTCGAGGAGTGCCGTGGATTGCCTTTGGCTCTCACAGTCATCGGGAAGGCCATGTCGACGAGGAATACTCCCAACGAGTGGCAAGATGCGATCACACGACTGCGGACGTCGAAGCTTCCTGAGATCCTAGAAAAGGACGAGGACATGTTTCCCAGACTGAAGCTTAGCTATGATTATTTGCCAGATGATGATATAAGAAAGTGTTTCTTGCTGTGCGCGCTGTGGCCGGAAGATTTTTCTGTACGGAAAAGTGATCTCATCGAGTGCTGGATGGGCCACGGGCTGATAGATGTCGGTGGCTTCAACGACATCAACGAGGCCTACGACAGAGGGCATGCCATCATAGGAAAGCTAAAATCCGCTTGTTTGCTAGAGCCTGGGGAAGACGAAGACCATGTGGTGAAAATGCATGGTATCATTGGAGATATGGCACGGTGGATAGCCTCCGACGGAGACGAAAATAATCAGAAGTTGATCGTGCAAAGTGGTGCCACATTCTGCAGAAGCCCAGAAGACATGAATGTTTGGGCAACGGCGAAGCAGGTCTCTTTAATCCGAAGTGAGATCAGAGAATTCCCTGGCGCTCCTCCAAAGTGTCCCAACCTGGTAACCCTGATGCTCCATTGGAACCGATCTTTGAAGCTTATACGTTCTAATTTCTTTGTTTCCTTTCCTGCCTTGACTTACTTGAATCTATTCAGCGTCCCAATCGCTTGGCTCCCGCCGGAGATTAGCGAAGCAAAAAATCTTCAATACCTCAATTTGTCATTTACTGATCTCACGTGTCTGCCCAAGAAATTAAGAAATCTCACAAAATTGAAATTCCTCCTCCTGAGAGGTCTACGGCGTCTCACCAACATACCACCCGGGGTGATACCAAACCTATCGATGCTAGAGGTGCTCGACGTATTCCACACTCGGTATGAGGATTGGGTAGAATTAGAGGCCCTGACTAAAGGCTTGAAAGCTCTCGGAATCACCGTGGAAACCGTTGAGGCTATCGAACGGCTCTCCCAACTGCACCATGTGATGATGTGGCGCCTACTTATGAGGAAGCTGCCCGACTTGCGCCAGCCTGATCACCAGCTGTTGCTATCGAATTTCCTCAGCAGCCACAACATGTCGTCAAGCCTTCAGCAGGTGGAGATTGAAGACTGTGAGACCCTGGAGGAGCTGATGATGGAAAAGGGGAGTGAGACTGCAGGGCACGGTGGTGACCTCGTCAATCGGAACTGGTGTCTTCCAAAGCTGGAGTCTTTGGTGCTAGGAGGACTCAAAGAATTAAAGAAAATCACTTGGAGGGGGTTGCATCCTTGGACTTATTTTCCAACACTTTCTATCCTGAGAATATATCGCTGCCACAAGCTGAAGAATGTCACATGGGTTCTCAAGCTCGAGTACCTAGAGGAGCTCGAGTTGTACGATTGCGTGGAGATGGAGCGATTGATCGATGATGCGGATGAGGCAGATGCTGCGACCGATCTGGCCTTTCCCAGCCTCAAGAGGATCCAATTGAGAAACCTGCCAAATTTGACCGTCATCTGTCGCAGCCAGTCCACCTTCCCTTCGTTGGAACTCCTTTATGTGAGCAACCGTCCAGCTCTCCGGAGCCTACCTTTCGATTCGGAGACGCCCAAAACCAAATTAAGAATCGAGGGTGAGCCTGACTGGTGGCGTAGGTTAGACGGCGATCTTGAATCTTCCCTCCAACACCTGTTTCAGACAACTCAGCAGGTACACAAAACATCCAGTAGTGTAACAAGTTGTTTACTACCCTAAAATGTTGTTTACTACCGTCCTTAGTCATGGTTGAATGCTCCAGCTTGAATAAATGGTTCTGTTGGTCACCACTCAACAATCCTGAAAGGAAGAATACTAGTATAAAGTACGCAGGGCTTCTAGTAACGAAAATTAGTAACATCTCCATTGGCACCATTACATATACATCCCAATTAAAAAAATCTGGCACTTGCCCACTCGGATTAAATGTTAAAAAATTGTTACGATGCATTTGATTTGCAGCTGGAAGCCTGGAACAGGAATACGAATTCAAATTAGAATCGGTAGATATTTGAATAAGAATCGAAATTCAATGTATTTGGTTCGTGACTGAAATTAAAATTGAAATAAAATTTGAATATTAGAGGAGCGTAAAGATTGAATTTTGGAAGATTGAAGCATTCTCAAAATCAAAATGAAAATAAAAATAACTAAATGACTAAATTAGACGTCACTTACACCCATTCCCATTTTCATTCCAAAATCTAACTTTCCTCGACCAAAGATGCACTTAATTTCTTTTTCTCTAGTTTCATTTTATTACAATAAGAGCCCGAGCACCTCAAATGTGCATGGCTGCATCTAAAGGATAAGAATATGATGTACAATTATTATCGATAATGAATAACATTTGGTTAGGAATAAAAGAAGAAAAAACCCATTCAGATTAGAAAGAAAATATGTTGAAAACGTCAGGCAATCGACAAATCCACCTATAAAAAAATTTTAGATTTCCTGAAAAGATTTAGAGGGCTATTGTGAATGAAACAGAGGAACTTCTGATTACCGCTATACCCGGATCCCAGATAAAAGTTTTACAAATTCAAAGTTGATAACTACCGTATCATAAAAGCACCAGAGTTCGCGGATTGTTTATAGTCACGCCACCAATTTGCTAGCATGGAGTGCTTGTTCAAATGGTATCACTTTTTTTACTATTTAGAGAAAACGTTAGGACTTGGATAGAGTCAGCCTCTGACGATGGGATAGGAATCCATAGAAAAGGTAGGGGGCCAAGCTTAAATAGTATAACCTCCTGCAGCCTCGTTTAAAAAGTCACGATTCTCTGAGCTTTGGCTTGGTCTTACTGGGTGGGGATACGCCTTTCAATCCCCTTAATAGGGTGCTCTCAAGAGTATTTGGCAAAATCAACTCAGTTAATAGCGATTTACACCATTAAATTGTTTAGAAATTAAAATATATATATATATATATATTTTTTTGATATCTTATATCTATGCATGAGATTGTCGAAACAAAATTAACCATTTCAAAAAATATAACATCTAAATTAGTTGAAATTTGATCTGCATTTATCTTAAAATGTCGAAGTAAGATCAATGATCTGAAATTGCAAATTATAAAATTTATATTCATGTTTTTGCTTAGCAAGCACTTTTTACTGCTTATTTCTTCCAACTTCATTCATGAAAAAAAAGGCACCAAATACGCGCGCGCTCGCAGGTACGTGCATATATATGATCTCATATTATGTTAATCGTTAACTTTTAAGTTTACTTGATGCATGGGTTCATGACTACTAAAATATATAACTTTGACTTTTAAGCATTTTTAGTGGAGCATAGATTATGATTAATAATGTAGATCTTTAATTTGGATATATTAATTTTCAAAAGAGGATGATATCTACTTCTCCTTCCTTATTCAAATCGAAGATCTACACCATTAATCACGATATATTATTAAAAATATTAAGAAATCATCTATTTTATGGTTTTTAACCTATGTATTAAGCAAACAAAGAAAGATGATTTCTATTATACTAGTATCGTAAAATACATATTAAAGTATTTAAATTTAAAATTTATCTTATTAATCATGATCTACATATGTTAAGATATGTATAAATTAAAAATCAATAGATTTTAATGCATAGATCATAGTGAAATATGGTTTCATATCTTTTGAATGATCTATTTTCAGTTAACTAGATGTATAAGTTAAAACCCAAAAAACATGACTTTTAATTTATAGGTGTTGGGGCTATCAATCTATCACCTGACTTACCAATCTAGCTAACAGACCATCGAACACCGATGGATGTTCGCTGATTGACGATCGACGATGGACGATGGATGGTCGATAAGTTACTCGATGAACCACCGATCGATCGACTCGACTTGATGATCGATGTTCCACTAACCCAATTGATTGTTGATCAATTAGTTGAAGGATGATAATTAACATTCGATCAATCATCGTCATTGAGAAGGCGGTCCGAAAGGTCAACACTCACCAATCTATCAACTGTCCTGTCGATACACTGATAGGAGTGCCGACACATGACCATCCGACAGATAATTAGACTGATAAGTGATGATCGGTGATTGCTTCTTCCCACCGACTAATCGTCGGTCGAAAATCATTAAGACAACAATCGGCTTAAAGCCCTTTGATTGATGATCGATTGGCACAAAATCAGCTGATCGATGATCAATCGACACAAAGACAGCCGATCAACGATCTGTCGGCATAAAATCAGCCGACCAACAACCCATCGACATAAAGTCAGTTGAACGACGATCCATCGGTACAGAACCAATCGACCGACGATCGATCAATACAACATCAGCTGACTGATGATCCATCGGCACAAAATAAGTCGACCGACCGATGATCAGTTAGCTCCAAATCAGATGACTGATCGATGGGAGCTCTCCAAACAGCCTATTCAGCTCCCGAACGATCATATAAAATCGCCCCCGAGAAGAGCGGGCAACGGTGATTAGTGGGTAATTTTAATTATTTATCCACGATCATACTACACCAAAAAAAGAGGGATTCACGTACTCAATAGTTATCACTCCGACATCTATAAAAGGAAGATAATCTGATCAGTTTGGGGGAGGGCGTCTAATACTTTTAGAGCAATCTCAATTACTTTGCTCTTAAATTTTTATTCGACCAGTCCATCCTACTAACTTAAACATCGGAGGATCTCCGTCGGAGCCAACTTCGATCAGTGTGGACTTATCCTTGCAGATTTTCAGGCAATCATTTGCGGGGTGCAGGTGGATTAGCCGCAATAGATTGGCATGCCAGTAGAGAAGAGCTCGGCAAATCAAGGATAAAACATTATAAATGGCAAAGACTCATGCTCGAAACTCATCCAGCTCCGTCGGCCAGTCATCCCGACGAGAAGCACTTCTCCCTCCACCGCCGTCAGAGGCAAAACCAAGTTCTTCACGTCCAGCAGTTATGGCAGGCGCACAAGCCCAGTAACTAGCTGTGTTGATGCAGCAGGTCCGAATGCTGACAAAAGTTGTTCACAGCCTCCAACAGCAACCGCATGCGATGGCGAAAGGCCTAATGATGCAAGCTGTACCATCTAAGCATAGCCACCACATCTCGAGGTGCTCTACCACTCTCTCACCAGAATGACCGTCTCGACGCTCGCACCGGATGAAATCTCTATCTCCTCACCATTCGCGAGGAACTGTCCATCGGTCATGACGGTCTGTCTCCCCATCTTCTCATTGAAGTCGGTGTGAGGAAAAATGGTCGCGTAACTCGATGACTTCTCCCTCATCTAGTTTTTTTGGAGGATCGATGCTAGGGACATCTCATCAGCGATGACTGAATGACTATGAACGAAAGTTCAAAGAGATCAATCGTCAACTGATCTGGATCCAAGAGGACACGAAGGGAGGATCCTCCGATGATCTTCGAGTCCGAACAACTCCTCCCTTCTCCTCACATATCTTGAACGTGTAGATTTCGTCATGATTCAAAATGCCTCAAGTGGAGTCGTACAACGGCTCCACCGATCCAGTTGATCATCTCCAGAGCTACAAAGCTCTTATGATGATCCAGAGGGCGAACGACACCCTCATGTGTATCGACTTTTCGGCCATCCTTCAAAAAGCTGTCCGAGCCTGGTACTCCAAGCTTCAATCGAAAAGCATCAACTCTTTTGAGCAGCTCGAAGATTTCTTTGTGGCTCATTTCAGCACTAACCGAGTGAAGCCACGAACTTCAGATAATTTCTTCTCGATCAAGCAGAACGAGAGAGACTCTTCGGACCTTCGTAGCATGTTTTAACACCGCTATACTAAAAGTCTGAAACCTCAACGAGGAAGTGGTCGTTTCAGCCATGAGGCAGGGTCTACGAGATTTTCGGTTCACTTACTCACTGGATAAAAATCCTCCCCCGACTTATGCCAAACTTCTCGTATGCACGGACAAATATATTCGCGCAGAAGAAGGTGCTTCTGGCTGATGCCAATCAAAATGAAAAGGATCAAAAGAAGAAACAATGGAAGAATGATGCTTCGACTGGACCTAACCGATCCATTCCGAACAAAAAAGCGACCTCCCGACTGAGCCCAATACCGACTCATCCAAAGGATCGATACAATAACTATACTCCTCTCTCCACTCCACGTGCACAAATCTTGATAGAGATTGAAGGAGAGAAATACCATCACCGACCCCACCAATGAAATGTTCGAGCAAGGACAAAAGAAAGTACTGTCGATTCCATCGCGACTACAGTCACGACACCAAGCAGTGCTTCCAGCTGAAGGATGAGATTGAAGCACTCATCCAATGGGAATTCCTTGCTAGGTTCTGGCTCAATCATCCGATCGACCCATAAGTCAATCAACCACCAGCATCAGAGAAAATTTGTCAAAACCGACTGACGGCCAGGGTGATCAACAAGATCTTTAGGCGACCAAGAGCTGGGGAGCAACATCCGAAGATGAATAAACTAAAAAACGATGATTCGACGTCCAACAAGTAATGTCGACGCATAACTTCTTTACGAAATAACGAAAAAAAAAAATATCAATCTACTGGTTGTGAACTAGTTGGTTTGCCCCGACTAATAAAAAACACGATCTATATCGATTTAGCTATGACCAAATCGAGATTCGCGCGATCTATACTGCATGATGAAATTCTTGTGGTCACCCTGTTCACGGTTGGAGCTAAACAATTAACTTGCTCATCTGACAAGAACTTTATCAGCTTGGTGATTCACATGCGCTCACATGTGGTAGCCAATTGATTAATAATAACTGATAATTAGTTTTTATATGCTTCATGTTCAAAAGGAAAAATTCAATTAATTAGCCATATATATTATGTGAAGGCAAAACGCCAGCCTGGACGATTTCCCATAAAATTCCTCAGAATTTTGCAAAAATCCGCTCGAGGTCAAGGGTATCCTGTCACCACATTTGCCCGCCCCCCCCCCTCCTTCTAAGCTAAACATTCTGGTGTCACTTCAAGATTTCATGATTCATTTTTCAATATTCTGACTTATCAAAGTTCTCTTCCTAGGTGATGAAGCTTTTCTTCTTCCCTTTGACTCCACTTTAATATCTTTTAAAAATTAGACCTTATGTAGTAAAATCTTCTGTTATTGTTAGTGCCTCATTAGGTCACCAAGTGCTCAATATTTGGGAATTAAGGCATATTATGCTATGACCTAAATCACAACTAACCATTCTCCTGAAGCTAATACACTACTACAAATTTATGGTATATTAACCTTTAAAACAGTACCATAGGACAACAATATGTCAAACTTTGATGCCTAGAATTAATCTTCTAGGCCACCCTAAGGCCAGCAATATCATATGAATCGGAAAACTAGGTGAGGACCGACGTGCAAATTTAGAAGTTCGGATAGAAAAGCCCAATATATTAGGCTAATTTTTTGCCGACAAGGAAAGATATATTCAAACTAGATTTACTTGAGGAAACCTAAGAGTTGCACTGACCGAGGACAAAGCGACTAAAAAAAAAAAAAATCGGATAGCATGTCCCTATGCAACAAAAATCTAAGGAGATTCCACGGAGGACCTCACATTTATGTGAAACTTTTAGGAGGAGGAGGTAAAATTGAATCAAACTTACAAGGAATGATTTCAGTAGCTTTGTAAAAGAATTATCCTTTGTAAATCAGAATATTATCAGGGTTCAGATTTAGGCATCACCAAAACCGTGGACTTTATTTGACCAGAGATGATCTACACCATATGGCTGCCCATATTAGTAGCCAAACAAATCGACCCTCTGGAATTCTGCACCAAGAGGTGGCACCAGAAGATCTAACAACGTTGTCCTACAAAGTTGGTGGTCATCTTGCGGTTAGCTAAATCCAACTAACATAATTCAGGGAAAGAAAAAGAATATCAGATGCTTTTCTTGAGAAACCCCTGGAGAAAAACATCAGTGCAATAACGCTCAATCCTTTTAAACAGAGTGCAAGAAAATAAAATATTAAAAGCACCAGATGATCATCACAATACCTCTTGGTCAGGCTTCTCACTCTTGAACTTCGGATAGAACGTAGCTCTTATCGGATGGAGGAGTACAAGTGCCAGGCAAGATCTATAAGAGCTTCTTTAGGACCTAAAGAAGAGAGGGGACAAGCTAGGCAGACTGATGGAGGAGTACAAGACCCTGGATGGAGACGTGCATAAAGAGTCACACGAGCAATCCTCTCCCCATCGACAACATTCCGAAGTGTTAATGACTTGTCGGTAGCAGAAGCTATGGTACATGGTGACCATATTTGGACCAGCAAACACTTGTTATCGGGGCCATACAGTCTTCGTCCCGGAGCTCTTTAGCAGCCCCCCCAAGTCTCAAAATCCCATATGACAACTCCCATCAGCACAGCCAGCTGGAAAATAAAAACCATGTAATCTCCGATCAGGAAGTTGCAAGAATTAAATTATAAACACAAGTAAATCCTACAAAGATCTGCAACTTTTGATAGATAAGCATGTAAGATTTTGGACATTGAAATGAAATAAACAGGGATATGATGCAAAACAAATACAAAGCACAAGATTGTTTGACATTGAAACAATTGATTACGGCGCCAATCTGGCTTACATATTTACTGTCAGTTCGGCTAAACTAAAGGATAATCAGTCTAGCATATTTGATAACCAATATCGAAACATCTGATACGCATAAAAAAGATACAGCATTTAAAATAGTGTATCAATACTTAGGTACCTAAAGGTCCAACTCAAACCATCAAGAACTAGAACGTTTTATAGCATTCTGAATTTTGAAGGGAAAAAAAATCAATCCATACGACAGCAGCTAATTATAGTCACAATATGGCACTCAACTGAAGCAGAGATGCGAACGCTTGTGCACGAGAGATACTACTTTCATTTCCCTGATTTGTTTAGAGAGAGAGAGAGAGAGAGAGAGAAACAGACTACTTCTATGTATCAGGTGGAGAGTTAGAGGTTACTTTCTGTTGTGCATTTCACAAGGTGCCACAATGTCGTCCCTGGTGCTACCGAATGGACGCTGGACCTTATTTTATCATGGAACTAAAGACCAGGACAACTTTTAGCGCAAGGAGTAAAGATGCTGGATGAGATGAAGGTGATAAAATCAATTCACACATGCCTCTACCTCAGCTGGGAGGTCATATCTCGATGTAAGCACATGCAGATACAAAAAGGTCGCTAGGATTTGCACATGCACAAACAAGTTGACCTCGTGCAGCAATATATATTATTCCAATTACCAAAATGTCAAGTTGCTTGGAAACTCATTAACTAATCAACTTGAAAAACTAGAGGTGTAGAATGTGGTTGCCGACATCAACATAAAGAAATAAGTTAGAGAAGATTCAGAAGAATATACAGAGAGTATGTGAAGCCAAGGTACACCCATCTTGATATCAGACTCCAAACCGGTGTGACGTACCGAGTATTGGTACATTCCCATATCGAATCCCCATACCATTGGGTACCGGTATACTATGCCTGTTTTGCTTGATTTCGTATGGTATAGCACACCTTGCATGAAGTAGTAGAGTGCTTAAATTCCAAAACACTATTACAAACAAGTTTGATGGTTGAATTGGAATGGATGAACTGGGACATCATGCAGCATACATGAAGCCTAGTATTGGTAATGTGGCAAATAAAAGCATATTCACATGGAGGACAAACTGATTAATAATTATCATAAGTCGTAGATTTAGAACAAATTACTACATAGGATATCCACATTGGCATGAAATTCACAAAACCACGCCTAATGCAAAGGGCATATAAAGAGCTAACAAGTGATTAATAATGCACCATGATTTCTTATCGTGTTTGTCATGTATTAAATCAAAATGTTTCAGAGTGCTTCTTGAGTTGATGTAGTATTCGTTTTTTTTTCCTGCATCCTTTTATTCATTAAAACTGATCTACAGATCGAACGGCACCATTGTTAAAATGTTTGGTACCAAAAAAAAAACAAAAAAGAAAAAGAGACAACCGTAGAAAGAAGAGTTTGGTCATTAAAAATTCTTTCTTATTAAGTGTTAGAATTTAACGCCTCGAATTCGACCCACAAGAAGCCCACAGCGAGATCCAGGACGATGAGTAGAGTCCAATAAGCCCAAGAACAGTCCAAACGAAGTTCAGATGGAGGAGAAAATACGTCCAGAAACCAACAAAGTGAATGGGCTACTAGAGTTGGGCCCATGATCGGTGGGCCTGCTGGAGAAGCGGCCTAGGCATGTTGGGCCAAGCACGGCCCACAGGCAGGCAAGAGAAGCATGCACGAATGCCGGCCCGGGCCCAGGCACGCACGTGCGCAGGCACAGCCTGGGCCCAGGCGGCCATGCGTGGGGGATTCGGGGCTATTTCTACATTTGGGTTCGAGTGACAGCACACGGGCACCAGCGTAGGCGAACATGACACGGTCTACGATCTCTTACCCATGGATCGGTTATATTCATGGGGTCCAGGAGTTAATTTGTGCGATCCAGCAGCCATAAAGGGTTACGGTCGCAATCCTAAGGCTCGACCAGAACACATTCTAGACATGTCAAAAGTGCTGTTCGATATGTATTGGGAGAAAGAGTCCTATTAGAACTTCGTGAACACCCAATGCAAGTCTATTTAAGTGGATGATAGTGTTGTGGAGAAGAACAGCACAGAAGGCTCTAGTAGCCATCGAGAGAAGCTCGGTAAAGCACCGAGAGCGTGCAGCCTACAGAGCAAATGCAAGCAAAGCATCAAGATAGAGCAAAGTGTCAGGCAAAGAGAAGCATGAAAGGAGCTCGACCGCATGAAAAGAGGTCGGCCGCCTCACGGCGTCATCAATACCACCCCTGGGAGGAGCTTGGTACTTCGGCGATTCGTCATCCTCCGGCGTCAAAGCCAAGAGAAACTTGCTACAAATTGAGAAAGCCAGCATGAGATAGAGAAGGTCATTCGGCCTGGGACTTACTGCTTAAGGGAACCCGGAGGAACAATGCCCCCACGATCCTGAAACGGGGATGTGCTGCGAGTAACTTTTCCTCAATAAAATTCTTCTCTTTCAATAATATTATTTCTGGGTGCAAAAACTATATGATGACAGGGAAGAAGCAGTCAATAGTTGCCGTGTTAGGAACAGAAGGAGAACCTCGTCCTAACACGAGCAGGTCAAAGACCGTCAACCTTGGTCAGAGATAAGATCTCTCCCGAGCGACCGAGTCAACCTCGGCTAGAGATAAGATCTCTCCCGAGCGACCGTGACAACCTCGACCAGAGATAAGATCTCTCCCGAGCTTTAAAGAACCTCGTCCATAGCTCGTTAGGAACATGAGGAAAACCTCATCCTAACGTGAGCAAAGTCGAAGGCCTCGTTCATAAAGGACGGGATGGAGGGAGAGACTCTGACAACGGTCCTTATATGCCCCCACAGTCTGTTAGGAACAGGAGGAGAACCTCATCCTAACGCGAGCAGGTCAAAGACCGTCAACCTAGGCTAGAGATAAGATCTCTCCCGAGCGACCGTGGACAACCTCGGCTAGAGATAAGATCTCTCCCGAGCGACCGAGTCAACCTCGGCTAGAGATAAGATCTCTCTCGAGCGACCATGGACAACCTCGACCAGAGATAAGATCTTTTTCCAAGCGACCGAGTCAACCTCGGCTAGAGATAAGATCTCTTCCGAGTGACCATGGACAATCTCGGCCAGAGATAAGATCTCTTCCAAGCGATCAAGTCAACCTCGGTCAGAGATAAGATCTCTTCCGAGCGATCATGGACAACCTCGACTAGAGATAAGATCTCTTCCGAGCGATCGAGTCAACCTCGGCCAGAGATAAGATTTCTTCTGAGCGACCGTGGACAAACTCGGCTAGAGATAAGATCTCTTCCGAGCGACCGAGTCAACCTCGACTAGAGATAAGATCTCTCCCGAGCGACTGTGGACAACCTCGATCAGAGATAAAATCTCTCCTGAGCGACCGTGGACAACCTCGGCTAGAGATAAGATCTCTCTAAAGCGACTGAGTCAACCTCGGATAGAGATAAGATCTCTTTCAAGCGATCGTGGACAACTTCGATCAGAGATAAGATCTCTCCCGAGCGACCGAGTCAACCTCGGCCAGAGATAAGATCTCTTCCAAGCGACCGTGGACAACCTCGGCTAGAGATAAGATCTCTTCCGAGCGACCAAGTCAACCTCAGTCAGAGATAAGATCTTTTTCGAGCGATCGTGAACAACCTCGACTAGAGATAAAGATCTCTTCCAAGCGACCGAGTCAACCTCGGCCAGAGATAAGATCTCTTTCGAGCGATCCATGGACAATCTTGACTAGAGATAAGATCTCTTCCGAGCGACCGCGACAATCCTCGGCCGTAGGAGATAAGATCTCCCCTGAGGCAAACTTAGCTACAGGAGATAAGATCTCCTTTGAGCATCCGTATTAACCTTGGCTAGAGATAAGATCTCTTCCGAGCGACTCCACAGCCCGTTAGGAATAGGAGGAGAACCTCGTCCTAACGCGAGCAAAGTCCAAGACCGAACTTCGAAGTCTACAGGGGACAGGATCTCCTTCAACCTCGGCTAGAGATAAGATCTCTCTCAAGCAACCATGTCAACCTCGATTGCTAGAGACAATATCGCCTCCGAGGAGCTCAACCTCCGACCTCGACCGCATGAGACGAGATCTACTTCAACCTCGACTGGAGATGAGATCTCCTCTGGGCTTCAATTTCAACACCAACTTTGGTTGGAGATGAGATCTCCCTCCGAGCTTCGATCTGAACTAGCACGGAGCCCAGAAGAGGACTTTGGCAGTCATCCTTTTCTACACTCCCTTCTTTCGAGTTTCGAACTCGGGAGTCGGGGAACTATTGTTGGGGATAAACTCCACTCCCATCGAAATCCAGTTCGGTGCTCAGCCTGAAACGGTCGGTAGCCATGGAAGAGCTTTAGCAGATGGATCTTGGCCGAACTCCATCAACCGACCAAATTTTTCAGTGATCGAGCTCCTTTCAAACTTTCCAACGGTCGAGCCTTAGCTGAACTTCTTCAGCCGATCGAACTCCTCAATGGCCGAGCTCCTTCCAAACTCTCCAGCGGTCGAGCCTTAGCCACATTTCTCCAGCCAGATACCTACGAGAGCCAAACTTCCTCCACACTCCTTCGATCGAACTCCTTTCGAGCTTCTCCTTCGATCGAACTCCTCTACAAGTCCAAACTCCTCTGGACGAACTATCGCCATCAGTCTGCCACAAACGATGAGACCAGACGACATGGTCGCCACTACTGGCAACACCACTCTCTCCGTAACCAGCCCCATGCAGCCCATGATCTGCCAGTATGGCTGTCACTATCCACCTGACGACGCCTTCCTCTCCATACCGAACTCCATGCGGTCCCAACGGCTCGCTACCAAGCGGTATGGCCATCACCATCAATTAAGCTCCGCCTATAAAGAATCCTCCAGATATGCTAACTCTAAGCTCTAAGCTCTCCTTTCCTTCTCTAAGCTCTGCGGAACTCATTTCCGAGCACTCCATTCCTATTGGCCAGAGCTGACTTGATCGTCGGAGGGTCCTGCTAGAGCCACCCCCCACCGACTTCAGACGAAACTTTATTTTGTAGGTCCCCAGCGGTGACCTCGTCCACCTCTACTCCAGCTGGATTCGGCGACGACCAAATTCTGCGTCAACAACTGCTATGAGGGTGTGAAGGCCTAGGTGAAGATGATTTGAAGAACTTTGAAGAAGCCAATACCAAAAAACTTTAAAGAAGCCAATACCAAAAATCTTTGATTGAATTAATACAAACCAATTTGGCATGTAGAATCTCCTAAGTTCTCTAAATAAATACAGTGAAGGGACAAAGCAACATGATGTGATCTAACGAATTTGGACCAGCTTTGCATGGTGGACAACAAAAAGATACAGACCAAGCTTTTTTAATTTGGAAGCTATCTATTGTTGAGTTTGTTTTTGAGCGTCAGCTACATAAAAACTTAGGTAAATTATAGGGAACATCCTTTCAATTTTATCTCAATTTTACTTATATCCTTTTATACTTTAAAAAGTATCAAACTAGTCCTTCTAGTTATCAAAATATTGCTAATATGATCCTGCCATTCTTACTAGCAAATGACATTAGCTTACTATTTCAATAGATGAAAATGCCCCTCACTTATATAAAAGGAGAATGAGAAGGGAAAAAAGGGTTGAGGAAGGGGAGGAGGGGGGAGAAGAGGTCATCAGCAAAAAAGGGATAGAGATAGAAGGAGCCGCCATGAAGGGGGAGGATGAGGTCATGGAGGTTGACATGGAGGAGGATGGCAACGTCGAAAGCCTCATGGACGGAATTGGAGGAAGAGGAGGACGATGAGGAGAAGGCATGTGGAGGAAGAAGAGAGATCACTAGTGAGGAAGGGACAGAGATACAGGGAGCCGCCATGGAAGATGTTGCTTATATTCTTTATACTTCTCCAATCTATAAAGCGTGTTGGGTCTTTCCCATGATTATACAATGCTAGGTGTATATCCAACCAAACATAAATTAGCTTTTATAAATTTATTGTTAGGTCCTTCATTTAATGGCCTATCTGAATCATGTATAATATGCTTAGTGTTGGATAAGTCTAGATTCATATCAATGATAGATGGTGTATAGCTAGTTCACTGTATAAACTAAAATAAATATTGTAAAGTTTAAAGTTTAGTAATATTATGTGCAGTAACTATATAGTTATTCTATTTATACCATTGCTTGTGACAAGAATGTTATCTTATATATCATACTAAAGTTTTGCTAGGTTAAAAGCCTTGCATGTCTATAGAGATGGTTCTCTATAGACATGCGGTAGCTGTTCACATTCCCAAAATTTTATTTTAATTTAAATTTGGATTTGGAGCATGACAATATAAGTATCCAAAATTTCTATATTGAGTAACCGATATAAGATTAAACATATATCTATACAAATCCTCACAAAAGTCATGGACGGTATTTTGAACAAATTAGAGATTACAAGTTAGCTAATAGCTGCTGATCAAGTAGTAACTTTTAGGGAGTAAAGGGATGCTCAAACCACCTAAACCACCTTTCGGACAGACTTTAGTAAAATACATCCGATGAGCGGCCACCAAAAGACCACCTTAGGCCTAATGATTGCACCAATGGTTGTTTGCTATACTAGTTGATCCCTAAAGAGGACCGTATGACATCTCTCCATACCCAAGTCATCCTTTTGTTCTCTTCACTTACATATTACTAAATACTAGGATACATAAGATATGGGATGCGGCAAATCAAATTACCGTACTATAAAGTAGGAAGGGCAACTGATAATGGAAACCAAGGCATCCCCTTCAAGCCTTGCATCCTCTTGTTCCAGATGGTGCATCAAATGATCCATTCCTTAATCTTAAAGTTTGGTTAAATTACAATTTTTTTTTTTTTTTTACAATAAGAATTTGAGTGGCTCGTAAATTTTGCTCCTTATACCTCCAATACTCTCTAATTCTTCGGATCTCAAAGCCTAAAAATTCTAAGAAAAGGTGCATTAAACTTTACAATGGCTTTCAGCATATACAACAAAATGTTTATCCTGATGGAGGGATCAGTTTTATCCAAGTGATTAGCTTTTTAATCCTTGTTCTATTGAGTTAAACCACTTTTCTCTTGCAATTAGATAGTAAAAACAGCAATACAGAAATATTTTAAATCAAAAATTAAAAACATATATATGTTTTCAAAAAAAAATCATAACTATTCATATCTCATGAATTTGCATATACATGTGCACCAAACCAGCATTACATTTGGATAACCTTTTTTTTATTCCATCCAACCACTACCTTCTGTCATGCATTACTTTTGCACAACTTTTTTTATTCGGTACACCACTACCTTCCATTATTGACAATCTTTCCTTTCCTAATTCTGCCCGCTCTCTTTCTTGGCCCCCATCGGTTGCTCCCCATATTCATGTTGATGCTCTCCATTATGCATTACTTTTGCACAACTTTTCTTATTCGATACACCACTATCTTCTATTATTGGCAATCTTTTCTTTCCTAATTCTGCCTCCATCAGTTGCTTGTCCATATTCGTGTTGATACTCTCTGTTGCTCTTGGATCTCTCAACTTGAGGTCGGCCGACGACGATGGAGGAGCTCAGCCACTGAGGAATATGAGGCTGAGGATGAACTTTGCTGGAGCTTCACTCGTTCACCTGCAATAAAATTCCCACCGAAGTGTTCTCCGATGAAGACCCTCTGACGCTCAAGGTAGGAGATTGGAGAACAATAAAGAGAGAAAGCGTCGAATTGAATGGCCTACCTGGAGGGTCCCGGAGCTCCTTTATTTATAGGAGAGGAGTTGGAGTCGTATCCATTTCAGACTCTAACGGCTTTCTGAGTTAGTCGCCCTGGATTGATTTCGAAGATTTTTTTCCTTCTTTAGGAGACGGGATTGCGAAAGAATCCTCTTTATCCAAGTTTTTCGATTCAGAGAGGATGCTGTTTCAGTAGGAATGGTTGTAGGTCGATCATTGACGAGCTATGAGCCTATTCATGTAGCTCGGCAGCAGACCTGAATCCGACGAGGATGAGGTATGAAGGCCTACCTTATTTTGTCAGGAGACGATCTTCAGTAGGTCGGTCAAAATTGTAGGTCGGCTTAAGCCGACCTACAGCTAACCGCGGGTGAAGTATCGCATTATTCCGCTTCGACGATCTATTGGGGTAGATCGGCGGCAGACCCTAAACAGGCCGTGGCCACACCAGTTCCATTTCATAATAGTTTGCTCTCCACTTACGAGGTCGATCTACCTCTGAGCGGTCGATGTAAGTATCCTGTCGAAGCCGAGGCCGATCTTCAAATCATGCCCGCATTGCGGCATTGGAGATCGGTAGCATGACAAGATTGGGAGAAGTCCATCAGCCATGAAATCTAACCGTCCATTACTTTGCTCTGAATCAATCCATCCCGATCAACAGGTATCTAACACCTGACGAAGATCTAAGAGGGTAGATGAAACGGGAGTAGATCGAAGCCGTCCATGCCTCTTATAAATAGAGTATGTATTACTCTTTTTGACTGCTACTGTTGCTTAAAGGGTGAACTCTGGTACTTTGCACGAGGAATAGCTCGGACTTAGCCGAGCTACCATCGATCCCGCCCTAACTCTCCTTGTTTCTCGGCCTCCTCGCCCTTTAGGTCAGTCTCCTCCATACTCATGAGACAATCTAGTCTGTCCCGATCTTCTTGGAGCTCGAATAATCCTTCTGGTGAGGATCATGGTTCCGAGGTAGTTGGTTCTCCGGGCCAATTCAAAGAATGTGAAATTTTAGACTATGGCCCTTTTAGAATAGATTTTATCCTCACTTTGGAGGACCTAAAAGTTATTAGGATAAAGTACCATATCCTCAGTAATCTTAAGTTAGAGGTCGCCGATCCCGGGAAGCGTATAGCTCTTCCTCAAGCTGGATGGGTCGGTATTTATGAGGAATCGCTAAAGGTCGGCCTCAGATTGTCTTTTTATTTTTTAATTATCGAGCTTCTGAACTTGTATAGAATTAGTTTTTATTGTTTGGCGCCGAACTCCTGACGATCGATTTTAGGCTTTTTCATCCACTGCCTCCTCCTCTGAATCGAGCCTACCTCCCATCTTCTCTGAGCTTACTTCACTTTAAAGGAGCATCCGACGGAGGTCGGGTGGTGGTATGCTTCTCCTTAGAGAGGATACCATCTTTTTCGAAGCACTCCTTCTTCGATGCATAACTGGATGGAGCGCTTTTTTTTTATGTCGGCCGAGCAACTATGAGATTTTAGCACATCATAGGGGCGACCTCATAGGTCAACTGTCAAACCTCCAACACTGTCCGAAGCCGAGGAGGAGGTCTTGAATCAAATCTTTAGTCTTGCTCCTCTCCCGCTATCCAGATTTCTTACCGAGGAGAACTTATTTAAGGTCGGACTGATTTCGACTGACCCAAGGAGTAAGTGTTCTCATGCGATTTTGTTTGGGTCATCTTTTCTTTTCTTATCATTATCACTGACCGAGTCTTGTGTTTTCTGTCCAGCGATGAACCTGTCCGACCTTGAAACTCTTCGTCGGATGGCGAAGAAGAGGAAGACAAGCATGGCCGTGGCCCCCAAACGCGTTCGTACTGAGGCTGTCCTGGCGTAGCCCGTGATAGGAGGTTCCTCGAGGGTGGCCAACGCCCCGAGGAAGGAGAAGTTGGCGTCGGCGAAGTTTGGTTAAATTACAATTTTTTTTTTTTTACAGTAAGAATTTGAGTGGCTCGTAAGTTTTGCCCCTTATACCTCCAATACCCTCTAATTCTTTGGATCTCAAAGCCTAAAAATTCTAAGAAAAGGTGCATTAAACTTTACAATGGCTTTCAGCATATACAACAAAATGTTTATCTTGATGAAGGGATCAATTTTATCCAAGTGATTAGCTTTTTAATCCTTGTTCTCTTGAGTTAAACCACTTTTCTCTTGCAATTAGATAGTAAAAACAGCAATACAGAAATATGTTAAATCTAAAATTAAAAACATATATATGTTTTCAAAAAAAATCATAACCATTCATATCTCATGAATTTGCATATACATGTGCACCAAACGAGCATTACATTTGCATAACCTTTTTTTTATTCCATCCAACCACTACCTTCTATCATGCATTACTTTTGCACAACTTTTCTTATTCGATACACCACTACCTTCTATTATTGGCAATCTTTCCTTTCCTAATTCTGCCCGCTCTCTTTCTCGGCCCCCATCAGTTGCTCCCCATATTCTTGTTGATGTTGATGCTCTCCATCATGCATTACTTTTGCACAATTTTTCTTATTCGGTACGCCACTACCTTTTATTATTGGCAATCTTTCTTTTTCTAATTCTGCCCGCTCTGGCCTCCATCAGTTGCTCTCCATATTCGTATTGATACTCTCCATCATGCATTACTTTTGCACAACTTTTTTTATTTGGTACACCGCTGCCTTCTATTATTGGCAATCTTTCGTTTCCTAATTCTGTCCACTCTCTTTCTTGGCCCCCATCAGTTGCTCTCCACATTTCTATTCATGGTCTCCATCATGCATTACTTTTGCATAATTTTTCTTATTCAATATGTCGCTACCTTCCATTATTGGCATTCTTTTCTTTTCTAATTCTGCTCACTCTCTTTCTCAGCCCATCGGTTGCTCTTGCTTTTGCTCCCTTTGTACATATCTTGCTCTATCTCTTCCCCCTCCCATCCTTTGTGATTTAGTGATTTCCCTCCCTCTCTCTCTCTCTCATCAGTTTGCCATTCTTAGCGGCATCTCCTCATGGCAACAGTTAACATAGATCCAACCGACCTCATATCAAAGTTATGGAATGCCATTTCACAGCGTCGCGGATATTTTTCAAACCCTGAAAACAAAATCAGGGTTCTGAGAGAGGCCATGCAGCAACTGGAGGCCATCCGGAATGATGTGAATAACCATGTGGACTCTTATGAGCTACGGGGGGAAACGCGCCGGCAGGTGAGGCAGTTGCTGGACAGCGTATCATCCATCGAAGGAGCGGCGACTAAAATAGTACACGACTACGAACAGTGCAGATGTCTTGGTGGCTGCTCCATCAATTTTTGGTGTATCAACCGGAGGGCTACCCGCAAGCTGGCAAGGGTGGTGGCCCTAAGAAAAGAAACAGACAAGCTTACGGACCCTGCCAGATTGCCTCCGCCTCGGGTCCAGGGGATGTCTCACACGTCGGACCTCCTAGGAATGTCGTCATATCTGGACAAGGTTCGCACATACCTTAACGATGACCATGTGGGCATCGTTGGGATATGGGGCATGGGGGGTGTGGGCAAGACCTCCCTCTTGCATTGCATCAACAACGTTGATTTTTTCTCCCACCAAGAAGGTACCAGCAGCAATTCAGTGCTCGGCGGCCGGCGAAGCGCTATGTTCGATCTTGTGATCTGGGCAACGGTCTACAAAGAGAATACGGTGATGGAGCTTCAAAAGCAAATAGCCAAGAGGCTGGGGATTTCTTCGCGGGATGATGAACGCCAACAAGCCACCGAAATCTTCAACCACCTGAGGTGTAGGAACTTCTTGTTGCTGCTGGACGACCTATGGGACAAGGTGGATTTGCAGGCTGTTGGGGTTCCCATTCCTTCCAGAAGACCCACCGGCCAGTACAAGCATAAGGTGGTGTTTACCACGCGGACGGAGCAGGTGTGCGGCTCCATGGTAGCCCATGAGAAGATGAAGATAAACTGCTTGGAGCCAGAGGACGCCTGGAAGTTGTTCGGGGAGATGGTCGGCCAAGACACGCTCAAGTCTCATCCAAAAATACAGAGGCTCGCAAGGCAAGTGTTCGAGGAGTGTCGTGGATTGCCCTTGGCTCTCACGGTCATCGGGAAGGCCATGTCGACGAGGAAGACTCCCAACGAGTGGCAAGATGCCATCGCACTACTGCGGAGGTCCAAGCTTCCTGAGATCCTAGAAAAGGATGAGGACATGCTTCCCCGACTGAAGCTTAGCTATGATTATTTGCCAGATGATGATATAAGAAAATGTTTCTTGCTGTGCGCCTTGTGGCCGGAAAGATCATCATTTTGGCAAAATTGATGGCTCATCGAGTGCTGGATGGGCCATGGGCTGATAGATGTCGGCGGCTTCAACGACATCAACGAGGCCTACGACCGCGGGCATGCTATCATAGGAAAACTAAAATCCGCTTGTTTGCTAGAGCCTGGGATCCACGAAGACCGTGTGGTGAAAATGCATGATATCATCGGAGACATGGCACGGTGGATAGCCTCCGACGAAGACGAAAATAATCAGAAGTTGATCGTTCAGAGTGGTGCCACATTCTGCAGAAGCCCAGAAGACTTGAATGTTTGGGCAACGGCAAGGCACGTCTCTTTAATCAATTGTGATATAAGAGAATTCCCTGGCGCTCCTCCAGAGTGTCCCAACCTGGTAACCCTGATTCTCCATTCGAACAGGTATTTGGAGCTTATACCCGGTAATTTCTTTCTTTCCTTTCCTGTCTTAACTTACTTGGATCTATCCTGGTCCCCAATCACTGAGCTCCCGCCGGAGATTAGCCACGCAAAAAATCTTCAATACCTCAATTTGTCTCACACTGGTATCAGGCGTCTGCCCGAGAGCTTAAGATGTCTCACAAAATTGAAATTCCTTCTTCTGAGAGGTCTACAGCATCTCACGGAGATACCACCCGGGGTGATACCAAACCTATCGATGCTAGAGGTGCTCGACGTATTCCACACTCGGTGTGAGGATTGGGTAGAATTAGAGGCCCGGACTAAGGGCTTGAAAGCTCTCGGAATCACCGTGGAAACCGTTGAGGCTATCGAACGGCTCTCCCAACTGCACCATGTGATGATGTGGCACCTACATATAAGGAAGCTGCCCGACTTGCGCCAGCCTGATCACCAGCTGTTGCTATCGAATTTCCTCGGCAGCCACAACATGTCGTCAAGCCTTAAGCAGCTGGGTATTGAAGACTGTGAGACCCTGGAGGAGCTGATGATGGAAAAGGGGAGTGAGACTGCAGGGCATGGTGGTGACATTGTCGGTCGGAACTGGTGTCTTCCAAAGCTGGAGTGTTTGTGCCTAAGAGAACTCCCAGAATTAAAGAAAATCAGTTGGAGGGGGTTGCATCCTTCGACTTATTTTCCAACACTTTCTATCCTGAGAGTAAGTGGCTGCCATAACCTGAAGAACGTTACATTGGTTCTCAAGCTCGAGTGCCTAGAGGTGCTTGTGTTGGAAAATTGCAAGGAGATGGAGCGATTGATCGATGATGTGGATGAGGCAGATGCTGCGATCGGTCCGGCCTTTCCGATCCTCAAGAGGATCTACTTGAGCGACCTGCCAAGTTTGACCGTCATCCGTCGCAGCCAGTCCACCTTCCCTTCGTTGGAACTCCTTTATGTGAGTAACTGTCCAGCTCTTCGGAGCCTACCTTTCAATTCGGACACGCCCAAAACCAAATTAAGAATACACGGTGAGCCGGACTGGTGGCGTAGGTTAGAGTGGACGGACGCCAATCTTGAATGTTCCCTCCAACCCTGTTTCAGACAACGTCCAGTAGTCTAACTTAAGTTGTTCGGTTGCTGCCGTTGTCCGCGTCATTTTTTTTTTTTCTTTTACTTTTTGTTTGTGTGTTCCCTGCACTATTGCACTTTGCATTCTTGCGTGTTTTCTTCCCTTGGTATTCCAGGGTGTAGCTTTGTGCCTTTTAAACTCTATGTTAGCGCAGACCCCTGGGTATTTGTGATCGATCAAATGCTGTTTGCCACGATCCTTAATCATGGTTGAATGCTCTAGCTTGAATAAATGGTTCTATTGGTCACCGCCCACAATCCTGAAAGGAACACCATACACTGGGCTTCTAACAACGAAAATAAGCAACATCTCCGTTGGCACCATTAAACATACATCCCAACAGAAAAATAGGGCACTTGTCCACTTAGATTGAATGTTTAAAAATTGTTATCGCATATTTGATTGCAACTGGCATAGGAATTGAAATTAGAATCGGAATATGTTGGAATAAAAATTGAAATGGCCATATCTTCTAATGTGTTTCATTTGTGATAGTGGCTGGAATCAGAGGAATTAGGTTTTGAAAAATTGAAGCATTTTCATTCTCCTCAGAAATTCGAAAGGAAATAAAACTCCTTCTAACTAAATGGCTAGAATGAAAGTCACTTATTCTTATTTCCATTTTAAAGTCTAATTTTTCTTAACCAAACATGCGTTAATTTCTATTTCTATGGTTTCATTTTATTACAATAAGAGCCTGAGCGCCCCAATGCACATGGCAACGATGAGAATATGATGGGTAGTTATGATCGATATAGAATAACATTTTGGTTAGGAATAAAATAAGAAAAAATACATTCAAATTAGCAACAAAATATGTAGAAAATGTCAGACGGCTGAGAAATCTATCAATAAAAAATTTCTAGATTTCCTACATAAATTTAGAGGGCCATTGTGAATAGAACATAGGACCTTTTGATTGCCGCTGTACCTGAGTTTTACAAATTCAAAGTTGACAACGGTCATATCATGAAATTAAGATATGTATAAATTAAAAATCAATAGATATATATAAATTAAAAATCAATAGATTTTAATGCACAGATCATAGTGCAACATGGTTTTATATGTTTTGAATGGTCCATTTTTATGTTTACTAGATGTATAGATCAAAAACCAAAAAAACATGACTTTTAATTTGTAGGTATTTTCAGTAGTATAGATTATGATTAATTATGTGCATCTTTGATTTGATTACTTGAATCTTGATATCAGATCCTAAAGGAATAGATATTCTCTTCTTGAGAGGAACGAAGTCAGTTTCTCTCCCTCTCTCTATACACACACACATAAATTGTATATGTACATAGTATGCATATATCAATAATCAAGTTGCATTCATGTGAATATTGTAATTTTTGAATAACTCAAAGCAAGGGGATTAACGTTCAAAAAGGATAGTATGTTGTTATAATCTAAATAAAAACAAGCTGGCCAAACCGTTTGTTTTTTGGTATTTATGGAACTTTCAGATGTTGTTCTTTGCAAGGAAGATAAATTCCAAAGTGTAGATGATCTTGACAACCAATAAGATCAAGAATAAGATATTTTAATTTTACAGAGTACCTTACATAAGCTTATCATACACACACACGTATATACATATATACGTATCTATACACGTATGTAGATACGTATCTATATATGTATATACGTGTGTGTGTATATGTATGTGTATATATATATATACATACGTACATACGTATATATCTATATATACGTATACATACGTATATATATGTATACCTATATATGTATACGTATATATCTATACCTATATATGTATATACATATATATCTATACCTATATATCTATACACGTATATATCTATACCCATACATACATACATACATACATACATACATACATACATACATACATATATATAATTATTTGTCTGCAAGAATGAATTATATTACACAAAAACCACAACAATGAAAATAACTAAAACAATATTAAAAGAAAAGAAAAGATAATGTCAAAATGGATGACTACCTGAACGAATTAGAGGTTACAATTTAGCTAGTCAAGATGAGATAGAATTTACCATACAAATCATACATGACATATAAGTGACTAAAGATTTAAGGCATAGTAAACCACATCGACATTGATCTGGTTGCTCAGGTTACTGGTTTGACTAAGTTTATAGTAAAATATTAAAAATAAATAATTATTTAAAATAAAAATATAAAATTTTCATAAAGTTTTTACATAAAATATTTTCATTACTTTTAAGTTATAGAATAAAGAAAATAAACATGAATTATACATTTTCAAGATCTTGTAAGAAAAATCATATATAAATGTTGGAATTGATAGAAGTTTCTAATATATAAATATTTTTGACAATAAAGTTCTGAATAAATTGATATTCTATAAATCAAGGTTTACACTATTCTAATTTTTAGAATTAATTTAGAATGTTATTATTAATATTTTATCATAATTATCATATTATTATATAATATATTATATAATAGCTAATATACTTATTCAATATAATTTTGTTATATTTTTTTATTTTATTTATAATATTATAATATTTATTTATTATTATCAACATATATATATATATGTATGTATCTATATATATATATATGTATGTATGTACATACATACATATATGTATGTATGTACATACATACATATATACATACATACATATATGTATGTATGTATGTATGTATGTACATACATACATATGTATGTACATACATACATATATATATATATAGATACATACATATATATATATATATATGTACATACATATATATACATACATATATATTATATATATATGTATGTATGTATATGTACATATATATATATATATATATATGTATATATATATATATATATATGTATATGTAGATATAGATATATGTATATGTAGATATAGATATATGTATATGTATATATATATATATGTATATGTATGTATGTATATATATATGTATGTATATATATATATATATATATGTATGTATGTATTTGTATGTATATATATATATATGTATGAGTATATATATATATATATATATATATATATATATATATATATATATATATATATATATATATATATATATATAATTGAGTTAATTTAATGAATAATAAATATTTGCATATTGCATAAATGTTTCAAAATATTTTATACTGAAAAATAATTGGAATCAATATTAAAATATTAACTAATATGTTGATCAATTTGAATTCATATAAGCAACTTCTATGATAATGATTTTTGAAACAAAAATCAAAGTCTTTCTGACTTTTCTCATGGATAGATTTTATCAGTATAGAATAAAACAAAGTATATTTAAAATTTATTTTTTATCAAAAAAAAATAAATTTATTTGTGTAGAAATATGATCAAACCATAAAATATCGCAATATGTATCAAATTGTTATCTAATTAGCCGAATTCTCATGAATAAGTAAAATAAATTATTAATATAAAGTGGCAAACAAGTAATAGTATGATTAGCTTGATGGTTGAGCACTTGACAGATGAGTTAAAACAATTATTTTAACACCATAAGCCAACAATCTAACACAAAGGGTACTACTATAAAAACAGGATAAATTCAAGAGTACATATACAAATAGTGATTTTTCAAGAATAAGCATGTAAACTATATATTTACAAGGTATACACATGCTAAACCCTTTTATGTGAATGCAAGCCAAACGATGGACAATTGCCATGTGAAAATTGGAATCAAACTCCTGAACTCTCAGCTAAGAGATGAGAGCTAATGCTCTCTCAGCTAACACTTAGTGGTGACACAAGCTCATCAAAGTAGCTGACAAAGAATTTGCTCGCCTCAAGCTCTCAATCCAATGTAAAATATCTTACTATACATTAAATTCCCATATTCGTTATTACACCTTTGCAGTTGCACCATTTTAACAAAATTATTATAAAAAATATGTTTCGTATCATCACCTTGGTGACAGTTCTTGATCTACACTACTGCATGGTTTTTCAACTTAGATGCATCCCTTTACAATGAGGCAGTCTCTTGGTATCTATGGATGAGCTTGTATTACAAATAGACTGCCAAACTCCTTGACCAACAACATGCTTCAGTATAATTATGTGAGCTATTCAAATGACAATATTGCTGGTAAAGAATCAACACAATATTCATTTCATTTGATAGCTATAATTTACAATGGCTGGAGCCCTTGTTCTGGAATAGCAGCATCCACTGGCCTATATGTTTCCAGCCCTTTGAATTTATGCCTCCAGAAGAACTATACAAGGACTGAGAAACTTAACAACACAACCACAAAGATCCCCACAACCATGGCCAGTAAGTGTTGCTGCCACCATGTTCTGCACTGCACATAGTAGTAGAGCCAGAGTGTGAGTGCAAGGAATTATGACTATTCACTTTATATTTTATGATAGATATACAAGGCTTTAAGTAATCAATGTAACAATGTAAAGTTTATATATATCCTCCATTTAAACAAAATAATTTGCATAACGAAACTATACATAGATGATGGATGGAATTTCTAATGAATCAAGAAGGGAGAGAATTTCTTGAAATTAAGCAAAGTTGGATTCTATAAAAAAAGGCCACGAAGAAAAGGATACACTATTCTCATTCCCCATCTTCTACTAGATCTTTCAACAAAGATACATCAATGCCATTGTGTATCTTCTTCTATATCTTTCATCATAAAGTCCATGACTACAAGGACCATAGTCAATACATTCATCACTCTTATTCCTATAAGGATGCTGTAGATTTAAAGAAATTCACACAGATTTATTAAATTTACAAGGGATCGAGCCATTGCATGGTTTGTGAATTTCGTGTAACTTTGATATTTGCTTTTGAAAATAGTTGCAGTAGTGCATCTCCAATGGTTGTGTCATGTAACATGATTTTCAATTACAAAATAATAGAAGAAAACATGCATAACTTAGATCTTGAGAAGGCTTACAACAACATGACATAGGGAAGATTAATACTTGTTCTGAAGGTAAACATTAACAAAAGCAAACCTAATAATGAAAACATTAACAATCTACACAAAGCCACAGAGTACAATGACATTTTACAAAAGCACAAAATGAATACATTAACTATTAATCTGGGATTTAGCCACCTTCTTGATGAAGGTTCGACATTCCACTCAACCAAATGATAACTTCCAAAATTTTCTGGAAGACGAAGATGGTGTTCAGTTAAGCGAGAAATGATACCCTACATACGATTTTAGTGGTGTTAAATCTTATGCTTGTACAAGATTTTTTACATTCATCAAAAGATGCCAGAAGATAACATTACCATTATTGTTGTATTTGAAATAAAATCAGCAGATCTGGTAGGATGGATATCCCATCTTATCAGGGTATCATTTCCTTTACCAGTAACATTCATCAAATGGATCGGCAACCATTTAAATTTGGATTGTTCTATGTTAAAAGAGAGAGTTTTGAAAAATCTGAAATAAACTAGAGCACATCTAGGAATAACATTTTGGAGATATCATAAGGATAAATTGTCCAGCCTTCCTGATCAAGACTACATTGGTACTTTCTTATGGATCAATGTTGTTATCATGGCCAAGACAACATAGAGCAGACATGCATATTTAATGTATACTGAAGCGATTCTCATGATACCTAAAAACCAGAACATGTTTGACCTCACCTAATGTGAATTGAGTTCAAACTCATGTGCAATAAGCTCTGCAAGTTCTGTAATATGGGGCTCTAGGTCTACAAATGTTACATTCGAAGACATATCAAATGCTATGAGCCCAACTTGGAATTGACCTGAAAAGAAATAAACAAAAAAAGCTTATCTGACTATCTCCCCTCAAGAAAAAAGAAAAAGCTTATCTGACTGTTGAATCCTAAGTTCAAAAAAGTAGTAATGATATGACATTGAATTGTATACGTATGTATTATGTTACAGAGGAACTTAATTTTTTTCAATCATAGTTCCATAATTTTTGCAACATAATAGAAATATAATTAATCTAGTTGACTAATGCATAACAGAATCATCTGTAGTTTCCCATTTGCTTGTTATCAGCTATAAAATTCCATCCAAGCAAATTCTTTCTATCAATCACCATATTATCTTTCAAGACAAAAAATTTTAAACCTCAAAATTTCTAGACAAATTTCTTTGTTTTACCTCTCCGGATTTTTCCTACAAGTCCATGCCCTTCTCCAGACTAGGAGCCTCATTTGGTCTATGTTGCATGTGCTCTACTTTCTTCATGAGTTCAGCATCATTTTTTTCCTCCATTGACAATTCTTGGTGAAAAGCACTCAAACTTCAAATAATGTTTCATTGAATAAAAAGCATTACTCACCTAATTTACTTCAAATAAAACTATAGAATGGACCCAATGCATCTTGCATCAAAATAATCATATATCACCAGCCATACCTACTCGTAAAGATGGGATTCTTGTCAGGCAGCCCAACATAAAAGTGGTCAAAAATGAAGAAATCTAATTTGCAATTAATAGGCATATAGTTGATGGTCTGGATGTCCCAAGTTGTATGTCATTTGTAGATTTTGTACTCTAACATGATAAGACACAAACAGAGTTGAACTTGCAATTGGAACCATCAGGTTTAAAGAATAGAAGTCTAAAAATAAGAACTGAGATAAAATATATCCTCGGCTGTTATAGTTGAGAATTTGATATATATGAAATGAATGCCTAGTTAATACTGATGGGCAAGAGCATCTAAGCGCAACAACTTCATGATCTTGGATACATACAGAATGGAGGGACAGAGAAAAATATATTTAATCAATTAGTGGAGCAGACAGATTAATGTGCTCCTGTAATATAGTGTTGAAAAACCTGCTTTTGATGCTCGAAGGAAATAGCGATATGGATTATATAAGACACTATAAGATCCTCTATGTTAAATATTTAAGAAAGTTTATAATAAAATACTCTAAGCTCATGAGATGAAGCATGCATCTATGTGTGTCTGTGTATAGGGCTAGAAACAAGTATATTAGAGAATGCGCAGTTATCGCAAAAACTAAGAACAAGTAGTTGTAAACCAAGATTTTATGGACAAGTGCAATGTAACGGAACAATTGGTACATGGGTGTTGGAGGAGTTGGGGTGGTTCGAAGATCGGGGAGAAAATATATGAGATTTTAGAGGACATATAAAAGCTAGAAGCAGCAAAGGGTATAACTCTTAACAAGATGGAATGGCAAAGGATGATCAAAGTTAATAGATTATAAGTGGATACAAGAGCGAATATGATTCCACTGTATGAAATGTAATGACACAACATAGAAAGAATCTCTTTCATAAAGAACTAAACCATCATGTTCCTGTTTACCCTAAATGCATAGTTGAATGTTTCAGTTATGGGAATTTCTAGATCTTAACTCATTTCATACCGTTACCAAAAAGTTTTCAAACAAGCATAATTTGGATGAATATATTTGCAGGTGGGAAGATTACCAACCTGATAGAACATTGTCTTGCAGTCCACTAGGAGCCAGTTCTGGTGATATTTCTGTGGTTGAATTTGTGTTAGATGAGGATGAAGGTGCTGGTGAAGGAAGGAGCCCCACTGATATGCAGTCTCTCACATGGTTCAGAACAGTTAGTTTTCAAAAACCCAATTGTTTGATTCTGACAATCATAGGATACCAGAGTATTGCGAACAATAATTCCTGTCAATGAGAACACCAATTCGATAGGTTGCATATATTGGCTTTTGAACATGAAAAAGAATAATAAATCAGCATGGATTTATTAAAAAAAAGATTTGGGACTACTGTACTGACAATGACAACATATAGAAGTGCCAGCACTACAACTATATAAAACTTACAAATGGAACTGGCATAAGCAAGCATCAGAAAGAAAAGGTTTATTAGACAATAAATTCCTCTAAGATCTAAGCTATCATACCTCCTAACAGTGTTGTTGGATCCTTTCCGTTCTGAAAGATTCCCAGGCAATAAGCACCTTGAACTTTTGAATGCTTTATTTCAAATAACATATGAAAAGAAAAGAGAAAGGCATCAGCTATTGCATCAAAACAGTTCAGAATCATAGCATCATAAAATAACAAGATAGCAGCTAAACAAATGCTACCAACTAGGCAGTAAAATTAATAATAGCTTGCAATATTACCCAGAATAAGTAGTTTTCCGGAGAAAGTGACAGCTTTTGTCCGTTGCCAAATACCATATCAACCTTTGGAAGGGTTTTTGAGAGTTGCGAGACATCACTGCGCACATACATGTAAGGGTGTTTATTTAAGAACTGAAAACATGGAATATATGCCTACAAGCATTTCAGAGTAAAAAATTCATATTACAGGCATTACCTTCCAGCACCAGCAAAGCAAATGTCTTTGTAAATTGGATCTGGGCCACCGATTTGCTTAAGGGAATGAAGCTTGCTCATGATCTGTGAAGCCTCAAAAATTGGAAATATGAGAACCAACTGGTCTGGCAGCAGATATGCCAACTCATCAAATGTTTGTAAAAAACCATCAGATTTATAGAGATTACATCTGCAGAAGTTGTATTTAAAATATAATATCTTATCTGAAGTGCTTATGCTTACTAATGACCGAAATACGACATCAAATATTTATACCAATCTGCTAATTACAAGCACCATACGGTTGTAAAAGGAAATTGAAAACATTTAGAAGTATCAATAATCACCTTCTCAACCTAAACATAGAAAAGATGAAATTTTTTTTAAAAAAAAACAAAGAAAGAAAAGAAATCTCTGGAGTGACAGCACCTCAAGACTTCTCAGCAATAATACAAGTGCAATCAAGCTGGGCAAATTTATAGCATACATGAAACCAAGACTTTTATCATCCCATAGTGTTTGCCTACAGCCTGTATGAAAATTGATATGGCATACATGAGCATCAAGTTTTAATTCAGAAAGTCCTCCAAACATATGAAATTCCAACAACAACTAGAACCACTATAGAACTTGGTTTAGAAACGAAGAATTGACAACTTGAAGTCTACAATGAGGTGTTTTTGGTGCATGTCATTCCAAGGAGGGAAAGTATCACACAAAAGAAATGGTAACATATCATTAAGAGTAAAAATGTATTATACAAAGATGCTGAGAAATCAAATTCACGAGAATGGCTCATGACAGAGAAAGAATGATGATTTGACAAGCTGATGAAATGTGATTCTGCAACAACAGGAGAGAGAAATAGATAACTGCAAAAAGGTCAGGGGATACAATATATGCCGTAAACTTCACAAGAAATAAGTCATTAGCAGCCATTATTTTAAAAAGGCAGCCAAAACCTGTGGCAATTTTGGCCCAAAACCTGTACACCATGGATGGCCTCATGTGGCAAAAGCCAATATGGCAGACACTATGACATTGTAGCATGGCAGGCACATAAGATCATGGAGGGCTGGACCAGTTTCTAATTGAACCTGTCCAGCAATTAGCTCCAATTTAGCCAGTCCAGCAGCTAATTATTAAAGGGAGATCAGTCTGATTCCATGGTCAACGAGAAAGAAGAATGGGAAAGTGGGAGAGAAGAGGAGAAAAAGAAGCAGTGGAAGTTGATGTTATATGATTCTGGACATCTTTATTTTATCCATGATGTTATTAATGCCCGACAGATGATGATATATTAGGATATTAGATTGTGGACCTTTACATTGTATGAATATTATATGAATATTGACATAATGCTATGGTTTTAGGTGGTTGATGTTATTATTAAATTATGAATCTCTATTTTCATTTGCTTCTTAAATTATGCACCTTTTAGAGAATATATTTTTCATTGCTTAACGAATTTGGGTTCTCGCTCATTTCCTCCAAAAAAAATTATGCATTTGTATTTTCACATTCCATACTTTTAATATTCTATAACTTTGTCATTGATGTTTACTTCATTAGCTTTAGGATGATATAGATGCAAAAGATTGTTTATTTGATACTTAGAAACAATATTGATATGTGTTATCAGCCCAAATTGGGTACATAGCAATTGCACCTGCTATCCAATACAACCCTTGAAATCCCCCAGCCGCAACATAACCACCATGTGCTTTTTAATATATTGTTAGCAGCTAGTCTTGTTCCTGGCATACCATTAAAAGAAGAGGGAGAAAAACCTTAATGAGGGAGGAGAGGAAAAAAAAGAGAGAAGTTTGGTTGAAAAATAGAGTAAACATAAAAGGATAGAAAAGAGAGACAAATGAAAGGCAAAAATAAAGAGATAGAAAGGGAGAAGCAAGGAGAAGAGAAATGAGAGGGGCAGGTTCGGTTGGGGGCAGGAAAAATAATAGAGAGAGGAAGAGAAAGAGTGCATAGTCAACATAATTCTCCATTTCTTAGGACAAGATTTGATTTGAAAGTAACATTAGAATTCATATTGTAATCTTCAGTCATGCCAAGACTGCAAACCAGATCTATTGATGATGATCTTACATACAGTATTTTGTTTGATCTTTGGGCCTACTAGCAGAAATGCCACGTCTAATTCTTGTTAGAAAGAACCCACCAAATTTCTTCACACAGATTAAAATGTAATGTTGTTGGCATCTTATTGAAATCATAAACTGCTTAGTGTGACATTAAGTTCAACTGATGTTAGCTAGACACTTGGCATGAAGCATCCAACAAGTTAACCTCACAAAAATCGAACCCATGTGGGATATTGGAAATATAAGCGCACATCCATATATGATGTTATAAATGCAATGAATTTTGTACAAGCATCTACACATAACTAATTGCACATGCATTTAATTTTATATTTAGTTGACTTTTGAATGGTACTTTAGATGGAAAATGCTTGTTTCATCCTACTATGTTATAGACAGAAGAAAATTTGTGACATTTCATTAGAAGTATGTGAGTAGACTCAAAGTAAGTTCCCTTCGGTGTATGACATGCTTAAAAAGTTATTCTTTTAACACTTTATAAGCAACACAAATATCTGTCTCAAATATCAATGCATTATGTATTTTTCTTCACTTCATGACATAAAGTATAATTACATTGAGGTACTGAAAATTCAAGGAAAGAAGTCTTATAGCATCTTTAAATGCTATAAAAGCTTCTTCTGGTAGATATGCATATGTGGTTCCACTATCCAAGACAGTTTCATGCTTGCTATAAAAATACTTGGATCCAATTGCAATCGCCTCCCAGCCACATGGATTTCCTTCAGTTCCATGTTGTAATATGGGCTGTTGCCATCCCGAGGCTAGAGTAAATGTGGGAGATGTATCAAATGTAACTGAAAAGAAAAATCCATACATCTAATTACTCCTAAAATGCTGCAACAAGAAATACCTGCGACCAGGGTCTGAATGCAAACAGACCATGCCAGGAGGAGGAGAGATACTACCAAGAACCATTGCACCCCCACCGATATCCATCCCACCATAACATAAAGAAAATGAATCACTTATTACACCCTTTTCAACAAGCTGGTTCATGACACTCAGCTGGCCATGGCCCAGACCCATTATGCCATCAGCATGTTGACTAAACAAATCACCAGTTTCAGAATTCTCACAGCCGAAAAGAGCACGCTGTAGCTTAAGTGCACTTTCTTTGCCAAATGATATAACATCCTCCCCAAGCACTCCACTGCTAGAGCTCATTTCAGTATACTGCCTCTCATAAACACACTGTGTTTTCTTTTTATCGCAAGTACAATCAACATTGCATTCATATGTACTCGACAACTCAGGTTGAAACCTTGGGTCCTAGATATAACAAAATATGCAACAAGGTGAGCAAGGTCACATGGGGTTTCACAAATCCAAAGCCTGACACAAATTATTATTTTAAAACAAAAACAACTCAAATGCCAAGAAAACTTGCACTAAAACATTCACCATTTTTAGTCAGCATGCCAAGAACAAAAAATAACTTTACTTGAAAGTATATGTGCTAAGGTTCACCGAACCGGAACGGGACCGTGCCGACCGACCAATGGTATGGTTCGATATCCCCCCATGCCGGATCCGAACCGACACGCAAAGAAAGCTAGGGAGAGAAAGAACCAGAGAGGAAGAGAGAGAGAGAAAGAGAGAGAGAAGGGGAGGGAAGGAAGGAGTGCAAGACGCCGGCCAGACATGGTGATGGCCGCCGGAGGGCCGTAGACCGCCATGGTGTGCACCTAGGGTGAATCGAAGAGAGAAGAGAAAGAGAGAGAGAGAGAGAGAGAGAGAGAGAGAGAGGTGAGGGAGGGAGGGATAGGGGGAGCCATCCATGGCCGTCAGAGAGCCGAGAAGGCCCAAAAGAGCCCTCCCCCTCCATCCAATTGAAACGGGGTGAGAAGCTCTTGTTTCAATTCCGATTCGGAGGAGAGGGGGAGCCAGCCATGGCCGTCAGAGAGCCGAGAAGGCCCAAAAGAACCCTCCCCCTCCATCCAATTGAAATGGGGGTGAGAAGCCCTTGTTTCAATTGTGATTCGGGATCATTTGTTTTTTCCACTGCTTCACAGTGAAGCCAAGAAGAACCCGTCGACCACGGCCGGCTCTCCCTCTCCTTCCCTCCCTCCCTCATCCTCTCTCTTTTTCTCTCTCTGGTTCACTCTATCTCAAGCACCATGATGGTTCACAGCCCTCCGATTGCCTCTGACAGCCTCCTATGGCCTCCCCGGCTTTTTCCTCTCCTTTCCTCCCTCCCTCTTTACTTCTCTTTCCTTCAATGTTCTGAATTCCACATCGGATCGCACCAATAAGCCAGTAGTACGGTTCGACATGCCCTGAACCATTCGATTTGAGTCAATTCAGTGAACCTTGATATGTGCAAAAGAAATAGTGCCACATTCAATTATGTCCTAGTTCTCTTGAAAGAAATACTTAAAATAGTAATACAATATATACTTGTCCTAGTTTCATCCTGGATTGGTACAATACCAAGACAGGTTGAGATGTTAGGGACTGACCGAAATGATCATTAGCAAATATTTATGAGATGTTAGGTTGTAAAAATTTATGAGAGACCAAACATTATATAACAAATATTTATGACTGTGAGCAGATTTTCTCTTGGTGGGAATCGATATTGGATATTTAGAATTTTGTAAGCAAAGAGGGTTTTGCTCAGTTCCGCAAGAAAGAACATCAATTTTATGGTGAAATTTTCATCACTGACAGCAGCGCGCACACAAAAAGAAGAAGAAGAAATGCCAGAATTAAATATGGAATTGGAATCAATTAGAATTGTCTATAGATACTCATCAGTTACTTCATTCTCGAGTACAAAGCCATTCGTGACAAGCCCATCCCCATGTTTGTTTTTGGATTTTGACGGCTAGGCCGAGGGCTTAATTTTCGTTAGCGGTTTCCGGCCCTTCTCTGCCTGAAACTCCAATCCCTTGGCCGATGGCTTCCTCTTCCTCTTTAAGCTCGTGGTTCCCACCACCTCTTCTGCAGTCGAATTACCCACCACTGCAAAAGAACAAACCCATTTAGACTGCTAGATTTTGAGAAGGATTGTAAATCAGATCCAACCATGTTCCATTTCATGTTCAAAGAAATTAGAACACTTTTCCAACGTAAAGGTTAATCGCATTACCTTCTAATGGACTTGAAGTAAGAAGCATAGCCTGACCATTCTGTGCTGCTTCAATTGCAAATGGGGAGCCAGAATGATTGCCATCCTCCAACTTCGATGAGCTTCCAAGGCATTTGTCTTTGTTGTTCAGGAATGTCTGGCAAAGGGATCGCAGGCAAGAAACACAGCTCATCCTGTGATGCTTCAGAAGAAATGCACCTGGTTGGGCAAGTTATTCTTACCCTTTCGACATATTCTTCATTCTCCTCGGGTTCTATGAAGTCAGGAGCAAATGTACTCCAATTTTCTGTGTAGTCTTTGGCCCAAATATACACCAAACCAGCTACAGAAACAGAGACGACCAAAGGACGAACAAGGTGCCATGCAAGATCTATAAGAGCTTCTTTAGGTCCTTCTAGGATTTTAACAAGATACCCAGCCCTGTCCCATATGTATAACTTATGCTCTCCTTTGCTAGAAGAAGCACCAATAACCCACTCACCATGACCACCAAAACACGGTGCTTTCCATTGTATCTTCGTCACTGCATCCTGAAACTCCCGAAATAGAAGCAGGCACTTAGAGCCATACTAAAAACAATATCCTTGACCGCGGAACCCCTAGAAATAGGAATTATTGCATGTACCCTGATGTTCTTTGAATCTACAATGAGTATCTCACCTTTGGAATTCCCCACATACATTTGATCCGCATACTTCTTAAAAGTTGCAGCAGTGGGAGTGAAGGGTGGAGAACCATCAGAAAATTTATTGCGTGGATGCGGAGCAGTAGTGCCATTTCCTCCATCCGACTATGAAACTGGCAGAACGGTGGAGCTACCAGTGTTCGAATCAACAAGAATAGGTGCAGAAGAGAGGGGGCAAGCTAGGCAGACTGATGGAGGAGTACAAGACCCTGGATGGAGACGTGCATCAAGAGTCACACGAGCAATCTTCTCCCCATTGACAACATTCCAACGTGTAAATGACTCGTCGGACTAAATCGTTGGTCCATTACTTGCAGGAGTCCTGGTGAGTCACCCATCGCACGATAAGATTATTATCCTCCGTTTAGTGTTTCCTTGTGCGAGTAAGTTGGAGAATTTGTACTTCTCTAAGGTCCGCACCACTGCAGGGAGCCCGTGCCATGCCTTCTACTAATAGTTAAGATTAGGGGTACAATCGAGGCAAGTCAAATCGAGTCGAGTAACTAAAAGCTCAAGCTCGACTCGACTAAAAATACTCGAACTCAAGCTCGGCTGAGCCTTAACATCTCAGACTCAAACTCGGCTCGATGAAAAATAGGCAAAGCTCGAGATCAACTTGATTCGACTTAAATATGAACCGAATCATACTCGAGCTCGAAATTAAGCTTTATTTTATTAATAATATATATTATAAATAAAATTAATATTATTAAAAATATATATGTTCGAGTAGGCTCGCGAGCTTTCGAGTCGAGTATCTTTCTACTCGAGCTCGACTCAAACTCCATAATAAACAAGTCGAGTCAAGCTCGAGTAGCTCGCGAGCAGCTCGACTTGTTTACAACCTTAGTGACGATGGGGGCTTTCTAGCTACAAAGGAGTATATAAAATAGGGTAGTCATGAGATTGTAAAGCAAGAAAACTTTTCAAAATGAAAATTTCTGCATTCGCTAGATAAATAAATATGATGGAAGAAGTTCTATTGTTCTGAAGTGGTAGGTAATAATGCAAAAATTCTATTGCTTAACTCTATATTTGGTTGGGATTATGAGAGGATGGATGGATGAAGTTGGAAAGATGGATCGCCTCCATCCATCATTTGATTCAAAAAGTTATGGAGGAGATAGATGAAAAGAAAAGGATAGAGCATTGAGGGATAGATTCCTACATTGACAAAATTATTCCTCATTAAATTTTTTGGCAAAACTATTTACTTCTTTACTTTTTCATTCATATTATTTATATATATTTTTATTTTATATATACTATTAATGATACGCTATTAAATTTTATTACTAATTATTTTTGTGCATAATTTTCATAAATATAATTAAATAATTAGAATTACCTTCTATTTTTCTATTTATATTTACTATTTTTAATTATCTATTTGTATAATATTAATTAACTATTTAAATTGAATTATATTTTAATTAGTTCTTTATATAATTAATTCCTTAATAATTAATTTATAAAATTATTTATTAAATTAAATTAAATTAAAATAAAATATTTATATAATTTTTATATAGTTATAAATTATAAAGATTATAAGTTAATATATTATTTACTTTTTTAGTATAAATAAGAATTATAAATTGATTATAATAATTAATATTTTTTTATCAGATGATAGTTTAATAAAAATATTATATGAATATTATCCATCCTTTATTTCTTTCCTCCTATACTAAATAAAAAAGAGAATCATTTCTATTCATCCTTCCATATTTTATCAAATATATAAGAGGATAGATGGAAGATCCATTCATCCTCTCTCTCATCCATCCTTTCTCCTTTATCTATCCTTCCTCCAATCAATGTTTCGTACTAAGTAGAGGGTAAGAGTCTCTTTTGAAGTTTATATGTGAAGCTGCTATTAAAGAAAAATTTTTGGAGATCAAAGTGATGCAATCAAGGCCATTAAGTCTGTGCACAACAATAAATCAGTCATGCTCTCCGTCCACAACCATTTCAAATCATTCCAAACACGAGCTGCATCCTATCAGTCACTCAAATTCAAATTCTCAACAAGAAACATCGAGAAACCTCATATTATTTGATTAATTTTCTTATTGAAAAAAAAACACGTGGTTTAAGGATTTAACGTCCAATTGTTCATGTTCTTCAAAATATTTTCACAGGTATTAATTGTAAAGGTTTGTAAATTTAATTATAAAATAAAATTTGTTTTGAATACTCAAGTAGCGTATATAAGTAGCTATTCAAGTTCTTAGAAGGAAATTCTCTCAGTTTTTAACCTCTTATACCTTAGAGGCATAGCTCAATTTTTTGTTGACTAATCTACGACACTTGTTTGCTAAGGTTCTGAAAACTGATCGGGATGTGAATCATGCAAGAAACTAGAACACTTAATATTACCCACACGGTATGCAGGAGACTAGATGGGCACCTAGGTGGTTTATAACAAGGAGAGAGGGAGGACGCAGTGAAGATAGAGGAGGAAGGGGAATGAGGAATAAGAGGGAGGAACGCCTGGAGAATGACAAGAGGAACCAGAACGGGGAGAAGATAAGAGTAGAAGATTAGAGGCCAAAAAAAATATATAGATAGAGTGCCTCATTGCAATAAGCTTTTGGTCCATGGTTTATAATGAGGACAGGAAGAGAGGATGCCGAAGGTAAAGACAAGGAGAAGGTGAAGGAGGAGCGACAGTGGAGATAGAGGAGGCAGGGGACGAGGAATAGGAGGGAGGATGGCTTGGAGAATGATGAGAGGAAGCAAAAGAGGGAGAAGATGAGAGGAGTTGATTAGAGGCCCAAAAAAATATGTACAGATAGAGTGCCTCATTGCAATAAGCTGCTATTGTACTCCACCATGTATAGTTCAGCTTTCGGTCCATTGTTCTCTCCTCAATGGTTCCTCCCTCTCAGTCTCTTGATATTTTATCTATGGCTGGAAGGTCAAGGATTAGGGGTAAAGTAGCATTTAAAACATACTTGACCTGCCCCACTTAGACCAAATTATGCTCCACTTTACTCACCCGAATCACATCTCAGCCCAACTTGCATCATGCCTAGGCCACATATGCAGGTTACTTGGGCCTATACAGGCATCTAAACTAGGGCTATCCAGCCCAGTTGCATATTGGGGCCACCTGGATGCTACGTGACGGTGAGGGCTACACACACCTATGCAGTCACATATGAGGCCACTAACATTGCTTTGCGAGCAGCGTTTGTTTTTTTCTGGTGAAAGAAGCAATTAGCAGACAAAATGATCTTCATCTTGATGTAAGCTAAAATATGGATGAAAATTAAGTTTGTATCTAATTCTAATAGTATCTTTTAGTTTTTTTTCCCCCCCTTTTCACTGTGCAGAGGATTAATCAGATTTTTTTTGCATTTGCGATACAGATAGAAAATATGTAACTCTTGAGAAGGTTGTGCTTCACCTATTGTTCACAAGACTAATGATCGATGAAACTATCATTTGGAAGAAAAAAGGTTAATTGAACTTCAAAAGAGTGTTATGCATGAAGAGCTTTCTTATTTTTCGTGGTAGCACTTTTTATAAAGAGCATTAGTATTAACCTAGAAATCTCTTATCAAATTACAAATTTGTAAATAAAACAAAATCTGAAAAACAGTGATTGAAGGAAATGAAATTTAAGATACATAGCTATTAAAAAACCAAATATTAAAATAGCATCATATCATTTAACAGATATAACAGGTGGCATGTAAATATTATTTTTAGATGTTTTCAGGTAGAGATTCCACTCTGCAAATTAGCATTTTTCCAGCATACACAGTTTCATGAATTCAATGTAACTTTAGGCAACATAAAACAAAGGAGAAGAAAGTCGATTTTTTTTACATTTGAGGTCAAATGTGTTAGATTATTGTTTTCTAACTCAATAAGTCAGCGAAGCAACGTTTGCATAGTAAATTTGATTGAGAAGGATCCCTGACCCACTGTGGACCACTTTAGCTACTTTGGGCAGACCTAGACAGGATTTGGGAGAAAGATCCACCACATCCGGGATTCAATTGAGTAAAGAAACTTTGGGAAGCAACAACTTCTAATTTGGGAAGAATTTGGTAGAGCAACTAAAGGTGTAGTTGACATAGGTTTTGAAATGTAGCTTCTATCCAAGTTTGAAAATTTATAAACCTTGGTAATTTGTATCCTTTTTTTTATTAGGAGAGCAATCCAACCCAATTTTGGCTAGACTTCACTAGCATAAAAAGAGGGAAGTTTTCATCCTCTTTTAACTAGAAGACGAATCCAACTCAAAGAAAGAGATTAGATCTCTATATAGTAGTAGAGACTTGTACTCGAATAAGGACATCACTAGCATAAATAGAGGGCATATGCTATACTTTTGGAGAACAGGAATAGAGGGAGTGAAAGCAAAGAGCATAAGCTCTACTTTCCCACCCACTAGAACCCAACAAAAGGAGTGAAAGCAAAAGGCATGGACTCCACTTTCCACAATGTGTACCACAATTTGTGAATCATGAGATATTAATGAAAGTAAAAGGCATAGAGCCTCGTTTTCTAAAATTCTTATAGTTTATTATTTTATTCAAGAGATTCAAGTTTAGTGGGTTGAAGGAATTCCTTCCTTATCCCCGGTCGAATCAACACTAAATAAACAGCATTCTCTTTATGCGGATATTGAATTTTGTCATTTTTCATAGGAAATGCATACATCTAAATGATAGACATTCCAAGAAACAAGTAATCATGACCAAACCATTAACTATAGGCATTCTCAAGAAACAGGCAAATTTAATGAAGCTGGAACCATCAGACATCCCCTCCCACTCATTCGTGGTCAGTTTTGTGAATTCATATTTTTTTCAATTAATCCATTTAAAGTTTACTTTTAATATCACTGCAAAATTTTCCAAATCCTTTCTTCAGCTTGGATCCATGTTAATTTGGGCCTTCCCCTCTTCTTCAACATACCAATTTCACAGTTCCATTCCTAGTTCTAGTGCAAATTCATCTCCATATTCTCATCTCTTCCACTTTCATCTTGTTTGCTTGAGCCCATTTCAATGCCCAACTTCTGAATTCTGAACTATATAATGTTTTATATGTTATTGCCATTTATCAAAACTTTCCTTCTAGATCTCAAGCCACATCCTGGCCACATAACACCTTAAAAGCAGTTCTCCACTTCATGCACCAAACTCTTATTCTTTTAGATGTCTACACTCATCCCTTGCATGGTAACTCCAACAAAATGGATCACACAGTGTATCTTTCAGCCACAAATTCTGATTCAGGCATCATTTTCCTTTCCTTTTTCGTGGTTATAACATTCTAAGTTCTCAACTTCTGTTCTGGTAGTTCCATAGGCCCTTATCTTCTAATACTTTCCTTCATAGCTCCAATTATGATTCAACCTTGTCATCTTATTCCTGGTTACACTATACCTTCTGTAAAGAACATGGACCACCGTGCAACTTCATAAACATTAATTGCAACACCATTTGCAACTGGTTTAGTGCTATTGTTGATGCAAGGCCATTGTGACTAGAAATTCAGATATCTCAGCACAACTACCTGGCACTTGTTGCTAGCACAAAATGTCTTGAACGATATCAATGTGTCACTCACAAGCCTTCTTCCTTAGTGCCAACCAAATTATATCCTAGTATACTGCATCACATGTTTCCTGCAAGTGGATAATATGTACACCCAATCTCTTTTATCTAAATCTTCCATTAATTGCTGAAGTAAAAAAGATAACCACAAAAGTCAAATCTAATATCCCCAAAGGGATTTTTATGGACACTAATAGATCAATATGCTGAGATACTTTCACCGAGAGGTCCTGAATTTATCGATATACTCCTTCAATATATGACAGGTTTCTGAAATCTGCTTAATAGGACCATGACATCCCCACCATACTTCACATTTAACAACATGTGAGATTTGAAAAGAGAGAGGATGTAGCCCACATGTATAAAGTTATCGATCTGCCTAATCGAAATAGTTAAAGCAGTGTAAATCACACATATAACACAATCAATCGGAATATTTCTATCATGTATCTTAGCAAAAGTATGTGGTAAAAAGGAGAGATGCTTCAAAATTTTGAAAAGAAAATGAGCTCCAAAAAACAAATATTAGGCAAAGAAACAAGCATTTTTTCTCTTAAAAGTCCAACAGTAGCATTTAACAAAGATACAGATTCAATGGATAACTAGCTTCTTACTCTTTCATGAAATTTATGTGATTTTCAGACTCAAGCAGCTATTACAAACTTGATGGCTTTCTCAATTATCTCCTATAGTAAACTCTAAATAATTTAAGGAAGCATTAGTACAGCTAACTATTGATGAAACCTATAAGACATTTGAACAATTGAAGTTGTGCATAATCAACTTCAATTTACATATATTACTGGTATATATAAGTGAATAAGGAATAGATGATGTATCATATAGCAATTTTTTCAAATCTCCTCATAGATTTGAAGAAATAAGAAATTCCAATACATATTACAAATCTTATTGTCATTCCTCAAGCAAACTTTATCTATATGGGTTGCATCAAACATAGATAATTCCCAATCATCACCCTCAAAGATGCCGCTAAAATCACTAACAAATCAGCAAGTGCATCCCAAGTTTTAAACATCAACCAGTGGAATAGATCCATAGTCAAGAAATTTATATTGATAAGCACATACTGCTAACAGCCTAATGGTAAGCAGTAGAATCAAATGAAACCTAGATGCAAGAGAATGCTTTTAGACAATAAGGTAGGTTAAATGCTTCATCTAATAAAAATGTGAATCTGTTCTTATCTTTCTGTACTCCTGACATGGCTGTCATAAAATCAGTAGCTGTACCAGAGGGATTCATTTATGAACATCAAACAGAGCCTCCGGGATTTTAACAAAAGAGATGATTTGTCTCTACACAATTTTTTCTGATATAGATTTCCTACCAGCAACTAAGATACAACTCTCCACTTATTACATTTAGCACATTGTACACAATTTATGTTGGAGATGATCTATGTTCGGCGGGTTATGGAAACTACAACCCCAAAAGAGACAGTGATGGGTAGAAAGGCATATCTCATCACACTAGTGCTGTTCTTCTATCATACCATTCCTCTGTTCATTTTCTCTCTCTAAAAAGCAAGACAAAAGGAAGCCTGGCCAAATATTGGATGAGGGCAGGATCAAACATCGATCTTTTTTACCAACATGGGATTTAAACAATTCTAGCAGTTATCATCCTCTCTGCTCGTAAGTTCTGAGTGACCAAAACAAAAGAAACCCATCCATGATCTTGCTTGCAGAAGGGTTGGTTCCACAAAAACTAGATTACGAATCTAAATCCTCCCAAGGTGTAGAGTTTCATATTCTCATGCAAAGCAACAGAGTTGATTCTTGAATTCAATTTAGTGCGCGTCAAAACCGTATGTCAAAAAGAAAAAAGATCTTTTCTTCCAGGAATCACCCAGCATTGTCAATTTGATCCTCCAGAACTCAAGCCAACATGACAAAATTAATTATTTCCGTCAATTTTCCACTCACAAGGGGAAGAAGATAACAGTTAGCAACTAAGCAAGGAGAAGAGAGAACGAGATAGGCAGTTACCAGCAAGAAGAGTTCCTCTCCGATTGAAGGCGATACATTTCATGTTCCCATGCTGCAGATACTCCTCTATCACTTCCGGAAAATCCCCCTGCAACGGATCTTTACCCACCCAAATCCCCAAAACCAAAAGCAAGGAGAAAAAGGTTAGTTCTTTTCCCAACTTCCTCCACATAAAACAGAAAAAAGAAGAAAAAAAGCAGAAAGACAGAAATCTTTCGCCTTGTAAAGAAAAATAGAAGCAAAAAGAGAAGAAAAAGCCCTACCAATAATTGGGACATTCATTGTTTTCGGCCTCCGGAGCCACTCTGAGCTCAAGAAACCAGCCCCCGTCCAAGGTTTCTATCGCATTAGCTCCAACCGGATTGGAAAACCAAGAGAGAGAAAGAGTGGTCTAAATCAAAACCAAGATCGAGAAATCTCCGGCGCCGTCGGCCTTCGGCCGCCTTCTCTCCGATCGCGCGAAGCAAAAGGATTCAAAATCGTTCTCAGAGAAGTGATCGAGACCGCGAGCTGAAGAGTGGGCGAAAGCCTAATATAAGCCCAATCGCAGACCCAATCCGACCTTGTTTCGAACACCGGAATTAAAAACCCTAACCACCGCCAGTTTCGAACTCTCGAATGCCGGAATCTGAGTAAAAAAGGAGAATCCTAGCTTCGGCCACTTAAGATTAGATTAGCACTGAATAATCCTTCTCGGCGCCCACGTCCTCGGAGGCTAAGAAGGTTTTAGCATGGAGAGAAACAGCAATATCATCCATTAGAGCCGTTCCATCTCTGGCGCCTCAGATTCCACTTAATCGGACGGCCAGAGTCATATCCATCATGGAGTAGATTTGGTCTTCAAATTTAATATATATTGTTGTTATCATGTCCTTTGAAGGATAAATTTGGGTAAAACCGAGCAATATTCCTCAAGAATTTCTGTAGTTATGGCAGGATAAGTTGTCCTGAACTGGTTGGTTTTTGCTGCTGCCAGAAATTGGGCAAAAAGAATGAAGGCCACCTACAACCTCTCTTTCTATTTTCTTACAGCTTTGTAGTGTTTGGTACACTCGGATTAACCTTGTAGTTCATGGCCATCCAAGTCTGCACATCTATAAGTTATCGGCCGACGCTGAGGCAAGCCTTGAAGTTATGGCAGAGGCAAACTCAACAGGGATAACATAGTGATGGATCCTGTGCCAAATGGGTTGATTTAGTTTGTTGATACATCCAAAAGGGCATGGAGGTTCATTTGGCTATTCATGGGATGTGAGAAGCAGATGAATAATCATCTGCTTTCGGAAGAAATCGAAGAATTTCTCAAGATTAGTTTTTTCTTTTTCCTCTTGCGATGCAATCTCATGTTGTTGTGTCATCGAGTCGCTGAACATCGCTAAAAGCAATAGTTGGCAGATTGGTAGCAGCGTGAACCGGTCATATAGCATATGGGATCGAAAAGAACTCACAATCATGATCCAAATGTGTTGGAGCTGGTCCAGATAAACATGAAAGAGAATGTCTAGGACCTGAACATATTGTTGGCAAAGTCCTTGCAGTGCTGAGTTAGTGGGGTTCGGTTTGTTCACCAAGAGAAGAAAATGAAGTTGCAGATGGCCTTGCAGGAACACCATGCCTAATGAACAAGTCGAGTTTTAGATACTTTGCCGAAGTTACAGGAATGCATGCAATCAATAAAGCTTGATGGAACAACCTCAAACTACATGTTTTTTATCTACTTCAGGGAAGATTCCATGGAGGAAGAAAAGGTTTTAGCTCACCAGTGTGGTCGCTGCAGTGTTTGTTGATGTGGTTGCCTTATCTCGCACGAATCGTTTACAATGCTTTTTCTTTCCAGCGGGATGGTATTTTGTATGGTAATTTCTCAATAAGATGCTTGCAATGGTCATGCTAAGAATTAAGTTTCTGTAATTGATCTGTCTGGAAGAAGCTCTTGTTGATTTGTTCTGGCATTTGAACTACACAGGATCAAAGTTTAATATTAGATAACCTACTTTAGTGTTTCAGCACAACTCACAAATGGTTCCCCAAGGCTAGGTACAACTAGCATCTACCCATGTTCTCTGATATTAGGTGATAGTATATTAGATATCTTCATCCCTTCTACATGGATAGAACCTCCGATGGTAGGTTTTAATTCTTTACACCTCGATAATCGTCAATTTTAGCGCTTTGATTTGGAAGCAGGGAAAAATTAAAAATGTGGCGAGACAAAACAGTTCTTTAATCAAAATGCTCAGAAATTAAAGTCAGCCGAAAAATTTTAGTACAAGTAATGTAGAAGCTGCCATTACAGCACCATTCAAGCCAAAGAGACCTTATCAATGGAGAAATCCATCTCCATTCGTATCGCTTGCTGAAGCAGTAGCATTGCATAATTTGGCCATCTTTCTTTTATAGCTAATGGTAGAGTTGAAACAACCGGTAGGAACTAAGAAGGGAAGAAATATTTCTAGCAGGATACAGCTTTCTTTCAATCTAAGAAAGTAGTTACAAGAAACTGTTGACCAGGCAGATAAAATTACAAGTGCCGATAAATACGAGATTTAATAATCAAGTGTGCTTGTTCAGTTATGGATCAAATCTAGAAATACTAGCTTTAATAGGAAGTGTCTTCTTCTGCCAAGAAAGCTCTGCCTTGAGTTAATTAAAGCTGAATGTTCTATGTAATTTCACTTTCCTGTTACTGGCTTTTTCTTTTTTTAAGTTAAGAAAAAAGGAGGGCGTTACCCAGATAATAAAAGAAAAGGAACAACATCAATACATAGAAACCAACACTCGTACATCCATGTAACATCCACACAACATAAGACATAGCTCATCCAACAACATCACAAATCTCAAAAAGGAATCCATTCAACATGAGCCTCCTTAACCTGAAATTCAAAAATAAAATTTTGAATTTACATCTTCATATAATTCAAAATTCAAAAGTTAAATATTCAACCTAAAAAATATCTCATTCTAGAATCTAGTCCATATAAGGATCATGGTAGATGACAGTAGAGGAGAGGAAGATATAGGATCTAGAATCTTACCCAAAAAATACTAGTTCGAAAATATTTTTTATCTTCTTTGACTCTATATTAATATTCAAGTTCTCTATGATATAGAATCAATAAAAGACTAAATATATATCTATACAAGTCCTCACATACTTATCTCATTTAATGTTAGATTTCTTACCAAGTCAATGATCTAAATTTAATCAAATTCGATCACAAACATCTTTATTAGTTTGTATTATGGTATCCTCTGATCCATATAAGTCATAGGTGAGATCTACTTTGTTATCATTTGTAACAACTAAAAACTCTTATCCAACAAAACTAGTCCAAAGGCATCCCAATATTTCCTTAATACACACTTGTATGGATTCCTCAAAAGAGAAAAGAGAAGAAGAGAGCGAGATAAAGAAGGAGAGGAGAGGGAGAAGGAGGCCAAGTAGGGACGAGCGAGAGACAATATCAAAACAGAGAAAAAAAAAAAAAAAAAAAAAAAAAAAAAAAAGGAAGATATGGGGAGAAAAAGAGTGGGTGGAAGAGGGAAGGAGAGCATGGCTAGCTGGCACTGGGGGCGGCTATGTTAGGATAAGAAAGAGAGAGAGGAAAAAGAAGACGATGAAAGGCTTAGCGAGAAAACATGGTGGAAGTGGTCCACCGGCCAAAACTAACCGACCGCCAAAAAAAGGGGAAAACGAAATCATTATAAGATTCAGTTGTCTTCTTCTCAACTTTAACTTTTAAGACCATGTCATTCGCTTGTTTTTGTTACTAGCTTTCTCACTTTCGCTTTCTTTCCATCCATTTCATTATCTCAATGAAATAAAATAATCGGACTTCGGGCATTCTCCTCTCCTATTAAAAAATAAAAAATTACTCAACTCACCCGGCACAGGATTAACTAGGAAATTCATCAAGGATATCAACGGGAGGAATTCAATACGGTTAACAAAAAATATTAAACTTTTCTATTTATTTTAATTTTTTTATATATAAATAATTAAATTAAAAATATCATCCTTAATTTTCTTAATATAATTCATAATCTAATAGAGTATTGGATCGAGAGTCATTAAGACCATAACCAACCGGGAGATTTTTATTTTTTAAACATATCGCCAAAATCATCCTCATTTAATTTTAATTAAAACCACCACATTGACATACCTGAACAAAATTGAAAATGAACCGCCAGTCACAAAGTGCAAACAATAAAATTACAAAGCACAACAGCTTGGGGGGGAAAAAAACAGGGCGAAAACAACCACTAACCGTACATCATTGAAAAAACAAAGCAGCTAAATAAAAGCTTAGAAGAAAAATGAAGTTTTCAATGAGAAAAAGAAATGAGACTATAATCATACCAACAATCCTTTATGCTGCCAGTTTAATTTGAGTGTATCATGCATCAGAGAGTTTACTTTCTACTTGATCTGACATCACTTTCCATCTATGAATACAACGTACAACGTCCTGGTATCATTGGACATGAACAACAGAGTCTAACAGGAAAGGAATTGCTAAAGATAACCTTCCTATTGAGGCGCCCAACGTACAGCCCAGAAGCTTGTTAGAACGCAATAACCATGCTTCGCAGCTGCATCAGTTTCTTCAGGCAAGGGCATACGATGGGCTTACTTGTATACAACACAGCCATAATGATAAGACTGCAAGATGGCTAATTATTGGCATAACGAGAAAAAACCAAGAGTAGCAACCCTCTTAAATCATGCAGCTTTACCGTAACATCATCTCTTGTGAAGACTGAGCTAAACCTTTTCTTGATCAGTTGCTGGAGCTTGAGAAATTCTTCCGGGCAGCCAAGGCCAGCCGAGAAAACAAAGCAGTACCGCGCAAGATGAGATAAATGACAAATGCCACATATACCACCAAGGCAGCTCCAACAAAAGACCCAAGCAACGGGCCACGGATTTCGACAGTGAAGAAATCCAGCAAAAGGTAACCATTGATCATCATCAGAAACACCACGACAATCCAGGATACAACCTAGAGGAGGAAAAAACGGAAACTATATGAGAACATCTCGGCCGAAACTTTTTGTACATCATCCTACTTTCCGACGAAAGCAAAATACACTGTCGAGCATCCCTTATTCCGGTGGAAATAATAATGTCGATGTTGGTGTTCATGAGGTTTGACTCCATAATGTAACGCAAGTATACCAAACAAGAAACAGCAATAACCCATAACTTATGAAAATCTGAAGAATTTATTTGTTAAAACCGTGCCTTCTTTTGCAGATTTCCAATGTAGCATGAGAAATATGTAGGCTGTAATAAATATTAAATAGTAATCCAAGCCATTTATTTGCATGTAACTCACTTCAAGACTGAATAAAGTGGCATGCAATATGACTACTCATAACCATAACCATAACCAATAAGACTGACTTTAATTATTTGGAAATATATTTATAAATATTTCTCAGCAATTCACTCATACAAGAAGCAATTGCAACAATCCATGTTATTATAGTCTTTCCCTCCTCTTTCCTAACCTCCAATTACTGAGCACTCCTCGTATCCACCTGGCACATGTGCGTCAAATTTTGATTTGCAGCAGTTCGTCATGGGTGCAAATACTACGCTTGCCATAATGTAGCATTTCGCACAGTTCATCAACACTTCTGCCACCTATGCATGTCAGCATGATGATCTTTCTAAATTATAATAAACTTTGATTATTATTTGAAATATGTCACTTGAATATAGTTAGAATGTTTGTTTATGTTGTACTACCATATTATGGAAATAAGAACATCTTCACAACTATTTGTTTGCTATAGCTAGTAAAACATAATCTTTCATAGTATATCTCTGGAAAAACGTGTTCAGAATCTGCATTAGCTAATATGTCAGGTCCTTCTAAAATTTCAAATCTAGATTTCCACTTCTTTCAAATCATTAAAAAGAAGGAAAACACATCAATTTGGATAGGTTATAAAGAACAAATTGGTTCGTTGTGGGTCACCATCCAAGATCTAATCCCTCAACATACATCTGTTATCTTCATATCACCAACGATCTTAACAATTCTTCCTGGTCTTCGTGACCACCCTTTTTTCCTTTCAACAATTTGACCTATATAGAAAACCCTCTATGGACCTATTGCACATTTCATACCATTGGAAACACTTTTTTGCCTCATTTTATCCTCTATTATGTCATTCCTAACTTTCATCTTATATACTTATCTCTAAATTTCTAAACCCATCCATCACAACTCTACCACGTGCCCTGAATAAATGGATCTGCAAGACACCTTAGACCCTGCAGAACAGCACATAAGATAATACAGATGCCACCTTCTAGCTGTAAAGGAGTTGTAACAGAGACAGAGACAGAGACATTTTTAAGCATAAGCCTCATCCATTATACAAGCATCAACTAAATATAAGTACAGATTTCATTTTTGGACCATAAGGTACTAGAAAACCAGCTTAGAGAGACCAAGAAATTATGCAACATGAAATCAATAAAGTGAAGGCAAATGGCACATGGATCATGTTAGAAAAGATGTGGATTTGTAATTGAAGAAATATTCTCTAGTCAAGCATGTTTGTGAATCAACCACTCCGAGATGTCAGTGCTTGCAATTCAACTTCAGACTGTTTCATAACTCCTATGAGACACAGTTCTGCAAGGCCTGGAAAGAAAAAGAACAGCAATCTATTGTTTTAGTATTCAAATTAGTATCAACCAATGATTCCAGTCCCGACGGGACATCCCATGAAACACTGGGACGGGTACCATCCTGTGTGTTGGGACAAGACCATCGCACCAGTGTACCATTCAGGACATCATGGGATGTCTCCTGTCCCAAGTAACGGGACAGGGCGGGACAGCAGCATGTTCCAGTCCATGAGAAAACTAGAACAGCCCCATCCCATGAGATTTAATACCTTAGTAAAAACTGACTGAAATTGTGCATACATTCTAATATGATCAGCAAGTGTCGCTGTTGAAGCTTAAAACTAAAAAAACCCATGGAGATTGATAAGAATCCTGCTAGCTCTCTCTCCGAGAGCAGGTGTGTGTGCGTGTGAGAGAGAGAGAGAGAGAGGGAGGGAGGGAGGGAGGGAGTAAATACACGTGTTACATTGTGTGTGAGAGAGAAAGAGATGGAGAGCAGATATCTAAGCAGGCTCCTTGTATTAAGAAATCTGTGCAGCTGAAAACAAAATTTAGAAACAATGCAAAACAATAATGCAAAAGGCAACCAATATGCTGCAGCAAAGGTCACAATCAGAGTTCAGATATTAACTAGTAATTGACTTACTTTGGTAATAGGACCAATCCTGAATGCTCCCATAACTTGTTCCTTTGAGACCAAAGTAAGGAGTGGAATGAGTGCAAATGGTATTTGAACAGATTGAAGCACATTGAGTGACTCATTCAGAATATCCATAGTAGCATCCTCGGTATCAAAAAATAAAGCAACAATGATGGTTGGCACAATTGCGAAGCTTCTAGTAATCAATGACCGTACCCATTTCTTCAAACGAAGATTGAGAAAGCCTCCCATAATAAATTGTCCAGCATAAGTGCCAGTGATTGTGCTACTCTGCCCAGATGCTAATAGACCAACTCCCCAGATATAAAGAATAGGAAACAGCATGGCCCCATATTTCTCTTGCAAAAACTGCCCAGCATTCTCAAGGCCTATAGTACTGGCTACTTGAGTACCATAAAATCCTTTTGCAAAAACAGTAGTAACACAAATATTGATAAAGAAGGAAACAGCAAGAGCAATGGCTGATTCTATGGTATAATAATTCATTGCTTCTTGAACACGAGACTTCTTGTTGGTATCAATCTTTCTTGACTGCACCAGAGCAGAATGCAAGAACACATTGTGGGGCATGATGATACAACCGACAACCCCCACAGCCTGCCTTATGGTTTTCGAACTTAATTTTGGGACTATAACACCTGAGAAAATAAACTGATATCAGTAATACCTGTGCTAGAGCCTAAAAAGAGAGGCAAGCAAGCAAAAGGGCAAGAATAATGAAAAAAGGCTTCTGATGTTGAAGAAAAGTAAGTACCAATTAGAAGCTCTTTTCCACTGGGCTTGGTTTCACCGAACATTATAGCAAAGGAAACAGCCATTGTTGCAACAAGAATCCCAAAGAAAGCTTCTAATTTTCTCACACCATAGTTCTCAAGGAACAGAAATATAAAACTGCCAACAAGATAAAATATGTCAAGTATCATTTCATGGTAAAACACAACTAGTCTATAAGATGCTTTAAAAAAAATGATAGAATTCCTTCCGAGATGTTGCAAGTAATCAAACATAATCCCAACCTCATATCTTTGAAAGATTATGGTTCAAACATATAAGCAATATAACATTAAATAAGGGGGAAAAACTGAGAGAGAATCTTGTTTTCTATTAGGTAGCCAATCTAAAACTTATAATCGTTTCAACTAGTAGAGGAGTTCTTCTTTAAGGAACCATATAAACCCAAACATCTAAAAATTATTTAAAAAGATCCTTTTTTTTATTCAGTATATACTTTGACCTAACGGTTACCGAAATATGCTTTTCTATTGTTCCTAACCAAGATTAGAGGTAGCATCAGCAAAGATATCTTGACATCAGAACCTCATTAACTACGTTTTCAGGAGTCCCCAAGTAGACAAATTTTAAAAAAATAAATAAGGCGGGAGGGGGGGGGGGGGGGGGGGGGGGGGGGGGGGTGGAAGAAAAGTTCGTTCAAAGCCCAGATTAGCTAAAGCCATAGAGATGAAACTGAAAGCAACCAAAGAAAATTATATGTTCGAAGCGTCACAAGTAACAAACCCCAATTCAAGGACCAAATAAATAAGGATAAAAGCTAAAAACAAAATAGCAGACACCTTACATAGGATAAAGGAACCACCAAAAGGAAGTAAAGAAGCAGTATAATTTTAAAAAATTCCAACTTTTTTAACGATAGAAAGATAGAAGTGGATTTCCCCATCAAAGCCAGTCGATAACGGAAGAACGAAACAGGAAACAGGGACTAATTATTCTTAAAAAGAGGTCATTTCGCTAGATAAACCCCAAAACTCGAAAATTTTCGAAGAACTACAAGACCAGGGCTATACCAGTCCAGAGCGGTAATGATAACCCCACCCCAGAGAGGGATCAACCCGCCGCTGAGTATCTTGATGGCGATCGCACTCCCAATGACCTCCTGGATGTCGGCCCCGATGAGGGCGAGCTCAGCCATTAACCAGAGCGCCACCCGCGCCCACGTCGGGTACTCCTCTCGGCACAGCTCCGCCAGGTGCCGCCCCGTCGCCACCCCAAGCCGGGCCGAGAGCACTTGGATCAGTAACCCCATCACCGTCGCCCAGAGAAGCAACCACAGCAGGGAGTACCCCGCGATCGCCCCGGACTGGAGGTCGCCCTCCAGGTTCCCGGGATCCAGGAACGCAATGCACATGAGGAACCCGGGGCCGGTGAAGAGCCACAGCTTCCGCCATGAGAAGGGAGGTACGGAACCGGCCGCCTCCGCCGCGGCGTACTCGTCCTCGTCGGAGATCGAGATCACGATCTTCTCCTCAGAGTCGTAGGCTCTCTCCTCGTCGGATTCGTCGGAATCCGACGCCGGGCGCGAGGCAAGGAGCCTTGTCTCCTCTTCCTTCTGCGCGGAAGCCATGGGCGTGCTCCCCCCGAGCGAGGAGTATCAGAGACAATAAGAAGCTCCTTTTTCGCTTTAACCGGAGCGGTGGATGCCGGGGTCGACGGACGAGGATTTCTTTATACATTAACCGGCGGTCGTTCGACTGCACTCGGCGGCCAACCTCCTCCACAAATGATCGCCAATATTTTAGGTGGGCACGTATGTACACGTGGAGTGTCCGATAATGTCGCTGGGAATGCTGTCTGCTGTTCGATGTAAAACGGCTCATCTGAAAGAAGATAACATCGCGCTTGTTGCGTACGAACTCGCGCCACGTTGGAGAGTGCTGTACGTAATGCGTGTTAATCACAGTTTCAGTAAGATTACCTCCATACATTACTCAAACATTTAAGGCATAGTTACGGTGAAAACGAAGAGGTTGGGCATAATAAGTTTACTGGCGAGTGAGGGGAACGGCAGAGCGCGTGGGCAGATGTTGACGTGGGGGGAATAAAGTGTGGCGGGAGAGCGACGGAGGGTGGGAGCGGAAGGATAGAGTGTGGTGGGCCCACTGGAAGGTGAGGTCACCGCGGTGGATGTCGTGCCTCCCCCGTGGTCCCACGAGTTAGGAGCGGGCGTGCCTCGCTCCGAGATGCCACATCACTCGAAAGAAATTGATAAATAGACTTTCCAATTCTGCTGTGCCCACTCCTCGTTGGTAAGCAATTTCAGCATGCAGAGTGAAAGAAAGAGGAAGAAGAGGTGTGCTTTAAAATATGAGCGAGTATTCTAGCACCCTAGAATATCGCCGAAAAATGTTGACATCGTGTCATCATTAGAATAACTAACTTTGCGTGGCCAAGATGCAAGACCTTCCTTTCGTTTTCCCTGATGTGAACCAAGTTGCAAGAATTTCTTTTTCTTTTTTTTTTTTTTTTGGAAACAAAGTTACAAGGCTTATCCTCAAAGAAAAAACTTGCGTTACCAAAAAATATTTATATATATTATTTTTATGATTTCTTAAATGATAATTGGATGGCTTGATGTATGTGCAATTGGCAAATAAGGATAATGGAATCCAACTCAAATATTTTGGGATAGATCTTGATTATTATGATTTAAATTGCAGGGCATCACCATATGCATCAAATTGGATAGATGATATAATTGAATATTTAAATTATATTATTTATGGTGCTTAATGATGATGTTGGGGATAAATCCCACTTCCGTCAAAATCTAGTTTGATGCTCGATCTAATGCAATCAGTAGCTGCGGAAGAGCTTCAACAGATGGATCTTAGCCAAATTCTTACAGCCGGCCGAACTACTTAGCGGTCGAGCTCCTTGGACGCCCAGCAGTCAGACTTTAGTCGAACCCCCAACGGCCGAGCTTCTTCGAATCCGTTCAGCCGGTCGAACTACTTAATGGCCGAGCTCCTTCGGACTCCTCCGCCGCCGAGCTCCTTCGGACTCCCAGCATTCGGACCGAACTCCTTCAGCCGGTCGAGCTACTTAACGGCCAAGCTCCTTCGAACTCCCAGCACCGGACCGAACCCCTTCAGTCGGCCGAGCTACTTAGCGACCGAGCTCCTTCGGACTCCTCCGCTGCCAAGCTCCTTTGGACTCCCAGCGTCCGGACCGAACCCTTTCAACCGGTCGAGCTACTTAGCGGCCGAGCTCCTTAAACTCCCAGCAGTCGGGCTCTAGCCAAACTCAACCGCCAAGCTTCAGTCAGACTCCTGCAAGAGCCGAACTCTCTCCGCGTCATTACATTCAGACGCCTGCGGGAGCCGAACTCCCTCCAAGCTTCCTCTTCGACCGGATTTCTTCAGGGGCCGGACTTCTCACCGACCGAGCTCCTACCGAACTCCCCAGTGACCGAGCCTTAGCCGCGCACCTCCAGCCATACGCCTATGGGAGCCAAACTCCTTCCAAGCTTTCTCTTCAAGGGTCCGAACTCCTCCAAAATGGGCACATGTCGAAGCTCTTCAACCCTTCATTCGGCCCCGAGCGGCACTACAGCCATCACCATCAGTCCACCGTAAGCGACAGTGACCCACTATCAGACGGCAATGGCTGTCACCATCAACCCACTGCAGACGGCACCTTCCCATAAGACTGACTCCACTGGACCTCGAGCAGTCCGCCAACATGCGGCTACAGCTATCATCATCAAGCTTCGCTATAAAAAGGATCCTCCAGATACGCTAATCCTAATCTCTCTGATCTCTAAGCTCTCCTCTTCTTCTCTAAGCTTCGAAACTCATTCTCGAGCACTCCATTCCTGTTGGCCAGAGCTGACTTGATCGTCGAAGAGTCCTACTGGAGCCACCTCCCACACCAACTCCGCACGGAACTTTATTTTGCAGGTCCCTGACGGCGACCTCGTCGGCCTCCACTCTAGTGAATTTCGACGACGATCAGATTCTGCGTCAATAGATTGACGCTAGAAGGAGGACCCGAACCTTCGAGGTTTCCTTATTCTTAAAGGAGTGCACGGCGACGATTTTCCTTTTCCCACTCCAGAGATCTCTCTTCTTCCTCTTTAGAATTCCTTTCCAAAAAACATACCTCCTAGGAGAGCCTCGACCCGACGATTGGCGGCCTCCACGGCCCGATCCCGTTCGAATTCGTCCGCTCCTGCTCCAGCCATGGCGACCTAGGCTCATCCTGTAGCCGCGGTGGATGCGGAGCAGTTCAACCTGCTCATCCAGCAGGTTCGTGGTCTCACGGAGGCAGTGCAAGCAGTGCAGGTCATGCACCAGCAGGCCTCAGTACTAGCTCAATCGGTGCAGGATTCTCCAGAGCCGTGTGGTCTAGTCCAGGGGCGACCGACATGGGCTATCCGACCTCCAATCCCCGGAAGAGAAAGGCAACGGAGGGAGAGCCCCTGCTCGGACCGCGGCTTGACCCAAGGTGAAGCTTCGCACCCATTCTGCAAGAAAATCTTGGAGATCAGAGACCACGAAGATCTCCTGGATCAGAGGCTCTTAGAAATGAGCCGACGAATCGAAGAACTTCATCACACTCCCTCCTCACGCGGTAATGACATCTGCACTGACCCTTCTTTTTTGTAGAAAATCATGCAGGAATTGATTCCGCCGAACTTCAAGCTCCCGCAGTTCGAGAGCTACGATGGGACCACCGATCCGATCGACCACTTGAAAGCCTTTCAGACAACGATATTGCTCCATGGCGCGCCAGACGCTATCCTGTGCCGGACTTTCCCCTCTACCCTTAAAGGGGTCGTCAGGAACTAGTACTCGGCACTCAAGCCAAGTACCATCTTATCATTTGACCAGATGAGTCAATAGTTCGCGGTCCACTTCGTCAGTAGTCGGCGTCCACGCCGAGGTTCGGATTCCTTAATGGCCATCAAGAAGAAGGAGAGAAAATCCATCCGGACTTACGTCATCCGGTTTAATACTGCCGCACTGGATGTTCGGGACCTAAACCAGTCAGTCGCCATAACCGCTCTCAAGGGCGGCCTTCAGAAGAACGACTTACTATTCTCCATGAAAAAGAAGTATCTCAGAAATTTTGCCGACATGCTTGCTCGGACCGAAAGTTATGCCCGGGCAGAGGAGGCCTTCGAGGCTAAGGACGACGAAGCCAGTGGCAAGCGATGAATTGACGGGCCAGGTAGGCCCACCGAAGAAAGAAAGCGGACTGAAGCTCGGCCGCGTTCCCAGACTCCCCCGATCGCGGGCGAGCCCGAACTCCCCCTTAGGCTCGGAGGCAGAGAAGCCCCGACGGAAGGGCACGCCGAGGTTCCCCCCAGCGTCGAAGTTCTCCCCGACGACGACGATTTCACAACTACGCCCCCCTTAACGCCCGGAAGACTCAAGTACTGATGGAGATCCGGAAGCGACTTTCAAGATTGGAGAGAATGCATTCCCATCCTAGCAAGCACAATCCCAACAAGTTCTATCTTTACCATCGCAACCATGGTCATGACACTGAGGAGTGCATCCAACTCCAGGACGAGATCGAAGAGCTCGTCAGGCGAGGTAGACTTAGCCAATTTCTACGAAGACGGCCTGAGGAGAAGGAACATCGGCTGAGAGCGTTACCGTCAAGTGGAAAAAACCAGCAAGAAGATCGGTTGCCCCTTGGCGTCATCAACACTATCTCGGAGGGACTTCAGCAAGGGGAGGCCACCGAACCCGAGGGACCGGTGAAGAGGCGAAGGACCATGGAACCCATGACCTTCACCGAGGCGGATGGCCAGGGGATCCAATTCTCACATAATGATGTGGTTGTAATTTCTTTGAACATTGCTGACTATGATATACGCTGCATTTTGGTAGATAATAGAAGCTCGATCGATGTGTTCTTTTACGATGCCTTCTCAAAAAGGTCCCTGCTCGACGATCGCTTGGGGCCTATGAATTCCCCACCGGTAGGGTTCGCTGGCAATGTCGTACCAGTCGAAGGCATAATAACATTGACCGTAGTGGTAAAGCAACGCCCGAAGCTGGCCAAGGCGCGGATCGACTTCCAAGTCGTAAGGATCCCATCCGCCTATAATGCGGTCCTTGGCCGACCTGGTCTAAATGCACTCTGGATGGTAGTGTCAACCTATTATTTGAAAATAAAGTTTCTGACGAGTCACAGGGTTGGAGAAGTCAGAGGAGACCAGGCTCTAGCGAGGTATTGCTACTCGATCGTCCTGCATAAGGAAGATCAGTCCGACCCTTATCTTGTTGATGGACTGGATGTCCACGATGACCTCACTGTGGAGCGGGACGAGCCTGTGGAGGACCTCATCTCTGTGCTCTTGAATGACGAAAACTTGGAACACGTGGTGCAGATCGGCTCCAACTTAGAGGCCGAGGTTCAGGAGCAGCTCGTCGCTTTCCTCAGAAGAAATGCAGACGTCTGCGCCTGGACCCCAGTGGATATGCCGGGGATCGACGTCGAAGTCATGGAACATCAGCTGGCCGTCGATCCGAGGCACCGATCGATAAGAGAAAAGATGTGCCACCACATCCCGGAGAGGCAGAAAGCGATCGCCGAAGAAGTAGACAAGCTCCTCAAAGCCAGACTCATCCAGGAGGTTAACTATCCGACCTGGGTCTCGAACGTGGTTCTCGTCAAAAAAGCGAATAACAAATGGAGGATGTGCATCGACTTCAAGAAGCTGAACAAGGTCTGCCCGAAGGACAGCTATCTCCAACCTAGGATCGATCAGCTGGTGGACGCAACCTCGGGCCATAAGCTCCTCACCTTCATGGACGCCTTTTCTGGTTACAACCAGATACTCATGGCGCCCGAGGACGAAGAGAAGACCGCCTTTATTACTGATCGAGGTCTTTATTGCTACAGGATCATGCCTTTTGGACTTAAGAATGCAGGGACAACATACCTGCATTTGGTTAATAAGGTCTTCAAGGAGCAGATCGGCCACAACATAGAGGTGTACGTAGATGATATGCTCGTCAAAAGTCGAGCTTCAACAGACCACCTGGCCGACCGTGAAGAGATCTTCGGTGCACTCAGGAAGTACAAGATGAAGCTGAACCTGATCAAATGCGCCTTTGGTGTGATCTCCAAAAAATTTCTTGGGTTCATGGTGTCGAGATGCGGAATCGAGGCAAACCTTCAGAAAATTCAAGCTATTCGGAAAATGACCATTCCAAAGACGATCAAAGAAGTTCAGCGTCTGGTCGGAAAGGTGGCATCCCTAAATCACTTCATCTTAAGGTCGGTCGAACGATGCATGCCCTTCTTCGAGGTTCTCAGACGATCGAAGGACTTCTATTGGACGGCAGAGTGCCAACAGACATTCGAGGAGCTCAAAAACTACCTTGGCACGCCCCCACTGCTGGCAAAGCCCGAATTCGGAGAAGAATTATTCCTGTATTTAGCTGTCTTCCTGGTGGCTCTGGCGGCAGTTCTGGTCAAGAAAGAAACAAAGATGCAGCGATCGGTCTACTACGTGAGCCGAGTCCTGAGAGACGTGGAGACCAGGTACTCTAGGTTAGAAAAACTAACTTACCATCTTCTAATTGCTGCCAGGAGGCTCCGACCTTACTTTCAAGAGCACACCATAACGGTCCTCACGGACCAACCAATAAGAGCAGTCCTCCATCGAGCAGACACTTTCGGAAGAATCGCAAAATGGACAATCGAGCTCACAGAGTTCGACATCAACTACCGGCCCAGGCCATCGATCAAGGCCCAGATATTGGTGGATTTTGTGCTAGAATGCACCATTCTAGTTGAAGTCGAGCTTGAATCGAGCGGGACCGGCACTAGAGCGAGGCCGAACTTCGATGAAGTCGAGCTGTCGCAGTCGAACCTCTCCGAAGAGAGCGCTGACCTTCCTGAAGGTTCCTGAGCTCTGCACATGGATGGTTTGTACAACTCCACTGGAGCTGGTGCGGGGTTGATCTTGGTCAGCCCCGAGGGAGTCATCGTCGAGTATGCGCTGCGTCTCGAGTTTTTCGCGACCAACAATGGGGTCGAATATAAAGCGCTGATCGCTAGATTAAAGATAGCAAGGGAATTAAAAGTAGATCGGCTTCAACTCTACAGCGATTCCCAGCTGGTGGTCGATCAAGTTGGCGGCAACTACGAGGCACGGGAGGAAAGCATGGTGAGGTACCTCAAAAAAGTAAAGAATTTAATCCCGACCTTCGACAGTTTTGGCATTCAGCACATCTCGAGGGCGGAAAATACAAGAACCGATCTTCTCTCCAAGTTGGCCACTTCAATCCTGATCGAACTGTCCAAAGAAGTATTTTTGGAAACTTTGAAGTGCCCGACCACAGAGGAAACTCAGGCCATCCTGCAGACGAAATTCGAGCCCAGCTGGATCGACCCATTGATCACCTACCTTGAAGAGGGGGTCCTTCCCCATGATCGGAAAGAAGCTCGGAAGCTCAGGAATCAGGCCTCCCGCTACGTCTTATACGAAGGCAGGTTGTATAAAAGGTCATACTCCCTTCCGTTGCTGAGATGTCTCCAACCTTCGGAGGCCGACCTCGCGCTATGGGATGTGCACGAAGGACTCTGCGAAAGTCACGTGGGAGCCAGGTCTTTATCGCAAAAACTACTCCGACAGGGGTACTACCGGCCGACCTTGTTTTGCGATTCCATGGAATACGTAAAGAGGTGCGACCGCTGTCAAAAGAACGCCAGCGTACAGAGGCAGCCGACATCCGAACTCACTCCGCTCAGCTCACCCTGGCCATTTGCGTAGTGGGAAATGGATATACTCGGTCCCTTCCCAACGGCGTCTGGACAGCAAAAGTTCCTCCTGGTCGCGATCGACTACTTCACCAAGTGGGTCGAAGCCGAACCACTCGTGAAGATTACCGAGGCCAAGGTGCAGGACTTCATCTGAAAGTCACTAGTCTATCGGTTCAGCCTACCCCGAACCCTCATAACCGATAATGGATGATAGTTCGCTGGGATAAGGTTCGCTTAGTTCTACGAAGAACTAAACATCTTCCACCGCTTCACATCGGTGGCTCACCTGCAGGCCAATGGGGAAGCTAAGATAACCAACCGGATCCTGCTGTAAGAAATCAAAGCGAGGCTCGATAGGACAAAAGGGGCCTGGGTGGACGAACTCTATCATGTCCTCTGGGCATATCGAACTACTCAGAGGGTGTCGACTAGAGAAACATCCTTCGCCTTGGCCTTCGGTACTGAGGCAGTTATTCTGGTCGAGCTCAAGCTCCCATCTGCACGAGTTGTGGGCTTCAACGAGCGGCACAACCCCCAAGACCTCAGAGTCAACCTCGATCTTCTAGAAGAAAAAAGGAAGGAAGCTCGCATCCGGATGGCAGCCTACAAACGGAAGGTGGCTCGGTACTACAACTCTAGAATTAAAAATAAGATGTTCAGAGTTGGGGACTTAGTGCTCTGGCGAGTCGTTATCGCTCAGCCTCAGAGTCAAGGGAAGCTCATCCCAAACTGAGAAGGTCCGTATGAGATGATGGAGGTCATCCGACCCGGAACTTATCGCTTGAAGAAACTCGGAGGGATGGTACTTCCCCGACCTTGAAACTCAGAGAACCTAAGGATGTATTATTAGTAGACTTCCTTTAAAAACTTCTTCGCTTTGCATTATTGATTTCTGGTACAAGAATTACGTGATGGCAGGAAAGAAATGAGCGAAAGTAGCCCGTTAGGAACAGGAGGAGAACCTCGTCCTAACGCAAGCAGGTCAAAAATCTCTAAACCTCGACTGTAGGAGATAAGATCTCCCCCGGGTCAACCTCGGCCGTAGAAAATAAGACCTTCCCAAAGTCGAAGGCCTCGTTCACAAAAGACGAGATGGGGGGAGAGGCTCGGACGATGGTCCGTATGTACCCCCATAGTCCATTAGGAGGAGGAGGACCTCGTCCTAACGTGAGCAAAGTCGAAGGCCTCGTTCACCTTAGACGAGATGGGGGGAGAGGCTCAGACGATGGTCCGTATGTGCCCCCACAACCCGTTAGGAACAAGAGGAGAACTTCGTCCTAATGCGAGCAAAGTCGAAGGCCTCGTTCACAAAGGGACGAGATGGGGGGAGAGGCTCAGACAACGGTCCGCATGTGCCCCCACAGCCCGTTAGGAGCAGGAGGAGAATCTCATCCTAACGCGAGCAAAGTCGAAGGCCTCGTTCACAAAAGGACGAGATGGAGGGAGAGGCTCCGACGATGGTCCGCATGTGCCCCCACAGCCCATTAGGAAGCAGGAGGAGGACCTCGTCCTAACACGAGCAAAGTCGAAGGCCTCGTTTCACCTTAGACGAGATGGGGGGAGAGGCTCGGACGATAGTCCGCATGTGCCCCCACAGTCCGTTAGGAGCAGGAGAGAACCTTGTCCTAACACGAGCAAAGTCGAAAGCCTCGTTCACAAAAGGATGAGATGGAAGGAGAGGCTCGGACGACGGTCCGCATGTGCCCCCATAGCCCGTTAGGAGCAGGAGGAGGACCTCGTCCTAACGCGAGCAAAGTTGAAGACCTCGTTCACCTTAGATGAGATGGAGGGAGAGGCTCGGACGACGGTCCGCATGTGCCCCCACAGCCTATTAGGAACAGGAGGAGAACCTCGTTCTAAACGCGAGCAAAGTCGAAGGCCTCGTTCACAAAAGGACGAGATGGGGGGAGAGGCTCGGACGACGGTCTGCATGTGCCCCCACAGCCTGTTAGGAGCAGAAGAAGAATCTCGTCCTAACGCGAGCAAAGTCGAAGGCCTCATTCACAAAGGATGAGATGGAGGGAGAGGCTCGGACGACGGTCCGCATGTGCCCCCACAGTCCATTAGGAGTAGGAGGAGGATCTCGTCCTAACGCGAGCAAAGTCGAAGGCCTCGTTCACCTTAGACGAGATAGGGGGAGAGGCTCGGACGATGATCCGCATGTGCCCCCACAGCCCGTTAGGAACAGGAGGAGAACCTTGTCCTAACATGAGCAAAGTCGAAGGCCTCGTTCACCTTAGACGAGACGGAGGGAGACGGACGACGGTCCGAATGTGCCCCCATGGCCCATTAGGAACAGGAGGAGAACCTCGTCCTAAACGCGAGCGCCTGCATCAACCTCGGCCAAAAGAGATACGATCTCTCCCGAGCTTTAACTTCAACCTCGGCTAGAGATAGGATCTCTCCCGAGCGCCCGTATTAATCTCAGCTGCTGAAGACAATATCGCCCTCGAGGAGCTCAACCTCCGACTTCGATCGCAGTGGATGAAGCCTCCCTCAATCTCGGTTGGAGATGGGATCTTCCTCGGGCTTCAACTTCAATATCAACTTTAGCTGGAGATGAGATCTCCCCCGAGCTTCGACCTGGACCAGCATGGGGCTCAGAAGAAGACTTCAGCAGTCGTCTTTTCTGCACTCCCTTTCTTCGAGTTTCAAACTCGAAAGTGGGGGGGCTAGTGTTGGGGATAAATCCCGCTCCCGTCGAAGTCTAGTTCGATGCTCGGCCTAATGCAACCAGTAGTCGCAGAAGAGCTTCAGCAGACGGGTCTTAGCCAAACCCTTACAGTCGGCCGAACTACTTAGCGGTCGAGCTCCTTGGACGTCCAACAATCGGGCTTTAGTCGAACCCCCAGCGGCCGAGCTTCTTCGAATCCGTTCAGTCGGTCGAACTACTTAGCGACCGAGCTCCTTTGGACTCCTCAGCCGCCGAGCTCCTTCGGACTCCCAGCGTCTGGATCGAATCCCTTTAGCTGACCGAGCTACTTAGCGGCTGAGCTTCTTCGAACTCCCAGCGTCCGGACCGAACCCCTTCAGTCGACCGAGCTACTTAGCAGTCGAGCTCCTTCGGACTCCTCAGCTGCCGAGCTCCTTCAGACTCCCAACGTCTGGACCGAACCCCTTCAGCTGGTCGAGCTACTTAGCGGCCGAGCTCCTTGAACTCCCAGCAGTCGGACTCTAGCCGAACTCAACCGCCGAGCTTCAGTCAGACTTTCGTAAGAGCCGAACTCTCTCCGCGTCGTTACAGCCAGGCGTCTGCGGGAGCCGAACTCCCTCCAAGCTTCCTCTCCGATCGGATTTCTTCAGGGGCCAGACTTCTCACCGATCAAGCTCCTACCGAACTCCCCAGCGGTCGAGCCTTAGCCGTGCACCTCCAGCCAGACGTCTACGGGAGCCAAACTTCTTCCGAGCTTCCTCTTCAGGAGTCCGAACACCTCCAAAATGGGCACACGTCGAAGCCCTTCAACCTTTCATTTGGCTCCGAGCGGCGCTGCAGCCATCACCATCAGTCCGCCGCAAGCGACAGTGATCCACTATCAGGCGGTGATAGCTGTCACCATCAATCCACTGCAGACAGCACCTTCCCATGAGACTGACTCCATCGGACCTCGAGTGGCTCGTCAGCATGCGGCTACAACTGTCATCATCAAGCTCCACTATAAAAAGGACCCTCCAGATACGCTAATCCTAATCTCTCTGATCTCTAAGCTCTCCTCTTCTTTTCCAAGCTCCAGAACTCATTTCCGAGCACTCCATTCCTATTGGCCAGAGCTGACTTGATCGTCGAAGGGTCCTACCGGAGCCACCCCCATCAGCTTCGTATCGTCGGAGGGTCCTACCGGAGCCACCTTCCATCAGCTCCGTACGAAACTTTGTTTTGCATGTCCCCGACGGTGACCTCGTCGACCTCCACTCTAGCGGATTTCGGTGACGATCAGATTCTGCGTCAATAGATGATATGATTTTTATAATATCTATGGGTTAATAATTCTTTGTATGTAAATTATGCCTCTCAAATAAATTTAAGTATCTAAGATATATTTTTAAATATATTTTGAAAAAAATTTATCTCACTTAGAAATTGATGTATATTGCAATTCAATTGCAAAGTTAATATTATAGAAAGAAAGTTGAAAAGTATGTTTTATTTATATTTTATTATTATTTATATTTTATTATTTTTTATATAAGATAAAAATTGTATTCTAAAGAAAAATTTATCTTTCTTAGTATAAATCCAATAATAAATCATGCAATTATCACTTCTGAATCCATGCCGCAAGGAGTTGGAAATGCTTCGAGAGCTGCATAGGAAGCAATCCAGATGGCAAAAAAAAAATTTATTATTATTTTATATAAAAAAATTAATTATTTTTTATATAAAAGATATAATCTAAATCTTTTCATATTTACACTTTCCTCATCAAATACGTCCTAATCTAGTGTTAACAACTATAATATACAAACAGAAAAGAGAGCTTTACTGGTCTATAAAACAATCTTTCATATAAGAATTGGCCAAATTAGCCAATTACATCATGTTGGAAGGAAAATAACGTGCTGGCGTATACAATGTCGTAAGCCAAATTTGTCATTTCATAGGCAAGACGTGAGCGAGGGGGCTAGTTTGCTTGCCAGTTTCTAGATGTTGATGCACTGGCGCATATGATCATCATTTGGAGACACGAGTACCACATTGACACCAGCCAGTTGTTCAAGAATCCGATGAAAGTGAGGTTTGCTGTTACAGTAAAAGTTGAAAAATTCTAAAAAATAATAGAATAAAATTTTTGATTATAATTGTTGCCCCTACCTTCTTCACCTAAGATTCATCGTTGAGGTATATGTGATCGAGAAAGAATCACGATTAGAGCTTCGCCCGATCACCTTTAAAGAAGTCTTCATCGAAAGATTTTTCGATGAAAATCTTTCGACGCTTAAGTTAGAAGACTGAAAAATAATGAGAGAAAAAAAGTATCAAATTGAGTACCTTCTTAGAGGATTCCGGAGTTCTTTTATTTATAGGAGAGATATTAAAGTCGTGCTCGTCGTCTCAGAGTCTATCGACTTCCCAAATCTATCGCTTTAGATTGATTCGGAAGAGATTTTTCCTTTTTAGAGAGACAGGATCGCGAGGGACTTTTTTATCTGGACTTTTCTAATTAAAAGAAAGAACAGATCTGATAAAGATGGTAATACCTCGGCAAAAGATGATCAATAATAGATCGTTCAATATTGATCGGCTATATACGAGCAACTAGTAAATCATTCGAATATTAGTCGACTAAAATCGACCAATATTATATAGATCGTTCGTGAATAACTTTCTTCAACCGATGAAATTCTTCTTTGATGATAGCTCGACTGTATACGATCTATGACGAACCATCAGCGAACCAGTAGCCTGTCGTAACAACCAGTCATACGTGGCTGACCTATTTCAATAGGTCGGCAAAGATCGAGGAATATCAGATCGAGAATGAGGTATAGCGAACCTTCAACATCTTTAGAACAGCTCACCTAGGAGCGAACTTCAGTAGGTCGATATTAGACGACTTTCGATGAAAAATTCTTGAAAATTGCTCATCCAAAGTCGATCTATAGCGAATCACGAGTGAACGAATAGCATCTCTATGGTAACTGGTCTCGATGTATATTATGTCGAGGCCAAGCTATGATCATCTCATAACAATAATAATACAATGAAAAATGGTAATGACTGTTCAAAAGTAGCAAAAAATAAACAATACAACTTCACTAATTGTACATGACACTTCTTTGTTTGACCCATCACTAAATATGTAGTATTGTGTTCAAATTCCAAATGATCAAGCAAGCCTTGGTGGACGGGGCTTAGCCATTGTTTTTTTTAAGCACACAAGAAATGTGAATCACCTCAAAAAAAAAGAAAAAAAAAAAGAAAAAGAAAAGATGAAGAGAGAGAGAGAGAGAAGAAGAAGAAGATAGAGGATAACATGAAATGATATATATTTTTAATAAATATTCCTTAGTATTATTATTATTATTATGCATTTGTCCATATTGTTTAAAAATTTCAATAATTGATCCCTGTTGGAGATAAATCTCACTTTCACTGAAGTTCAGCCTGATGCTTAGCCTAATGCAATTGATAATCCTGAAGGAGCTTCGATCAAAAATTCTTCCTCCAGCGGTCAAATCCCTCAAGCGACCGAACTCATTCAGTAGCCGAACTCATTCGGCAGCCGAACTTCTTTCGGATTTCTCCTTCATTCGGAATCCTCCAGGAGCCAAACTCCTTTTGAATTTCTCCTTCAGTCGGACTCCTCTAGGAGCCGAACTCCTTCCGAACTTCTTCTTCAGTCCAGTGCCTCTAGGAGCCGAACTCCTTCCGGACTTCTCCTTCAGTCAGATTTCTAAAGAAGCCGAACTCCTTCCGGATTTCTCCTTCAGTTGGATTTCTATAAGAGCCAAACTCCTTCTAGATTTTTCTTTCAGTCCAGTGCCTTCAGGAGCCAAACTCCTTCCAAATTTTTCCTTCAATCAGACTCCTTAAGGAGCCGAACTCCTTTTGGACTTCTCCTTCAGTCCAGTGCCTCTAGGAGTCAAACTTCTTCTGAACTTCTCCTTCAGTCAGATTTCTACAGGAGCCGAACTCCTTTCGAATTTTCTTTTCAGTTAAATTTCTATAGGAGCCGAACTCCTTCCGAATTTCTCCTTCAGTTCAGTGCCTTCAGGAGCCGAACTTCTTCCAAATTTTTCCTTCAGTCGGACTCCTCCAGGAGCCAAACCCTTTTCGGATTTCTCCTCCAGTCCAATGCCTTCAGGAGCCGAATTTCTTCCAAACTTTTTCTTCAGTCGGACTCCTCCAGGAGCCAAACTTCTTCTAGATTTTTCTTTCAGTCAGATTCCTTCAGGAGCCGAACTCCTTCCAAACTTCTCCTTCAATCGGACTCCTTCAGGAGTCGAACTTCTTCCAAATTTCTTCTTCAGTCCAGTGCCTCCAAGAGCCGAACTTCTTTTGAACTTCTCCTTCAGTCTGACTCCTCTAGAAGCCGAACCCCAACCAAACTTCTTTCGAACTTTTTCTTCAGTCGGATTCCTCCAGGAGTTGAACTTATTTTGGATTTCTCCTTTAGTCGAATTCCTACAAGAGCCAAACTTCTTCCAAATTTTTTCTTCAGTCAGACTCCTCCAAGAGCCGAACTCCTTTCGAACTTCTTCTTCAGTCAGATTCCTCCAACGGATTACTTTCAGATTTCAACCTCGGTTGGAGATGAGATCTCCTCCGAGCTTCTACGTCAATAGGAGATAAGATCTCCTTCAACTTCAATTTCAACCTCGATTGGAGATAAGATCTTTTTTGAGCTTCTACGTCAGCAGGAGATAAGATTTTCTTCAACTTCAACTTTAACCTCGATTGGAGATAAGATCTCTCTCGAGCTTCAACCTGAACTGATGTAGTGCCCAGAAGTGGACTTCGGCAGTCGCCTTTTTTGTACTCTCTTTCTTCGAATTTCGAACTTGAAAGTACGAAAACTATTATTGGAGATAAATTTCGCTCGCACCGAAATTCAGTCTGATGCTTAGCCTAATGCAACTGATAATTTCGGAGGAGATTCGATCAAAAATTCTTCCTCCAACGGTCGAACCCCTCAAGCGATCGAACTCATTCAGTAGTTGAACTCATCAGGCAGTCGAACCCCAGTCGAACTTCTTTTGGATTTCTCCTTCATTCGGACTCCTTCAAGAGCCGAACTCCTAGATTTTTTCTTTAGTCAGACTCCTCCAGAAGCCAAACTCCTTCCAGACTTCTCCTTCAGTCCAGTGCCTCTAGAAGCCAAACTCCTTTTAGACTTCTCCTTCAATCAGATTTCTACAAGAATCGAACTCTTTCCAAATTTTTTCTTTAGTCGAATTTCTATAAGAGCCAAACTTCTTCCAAATTTCTCCTTCAGTCCAGTGCCTTCAGGAGCCGAACTCCTTCCAAATTTCTCCTTCAGTCGGACTCCTCTAGAAGCCAAACTCCTTCCGAACTTCTCCTTTAGTTCAGTGCTTTCAGGAGCCAAATTTCTTTCGGACTTCTCCTTCAGTTGATTTCTACATGAGCCAAACTTCTTTCAAATTTTTCTTTCAGTCGGATTTCTATAGGAGCCCAACTCCTTCTGAATTTCTCCTTCAGTCCAGTGCCTTCAAGAGCCGAACTCATTTTGGATTTCTCTTTCAGTCGAATTTCTATAAAAGCCGAACTTCTTATGAATTTTTTTTTCAGTCGGACTCCTTCAGGAGTCAAACTTCTTCCAGATTTCTTCTTCAGTTGGATTTCTACATGAGTCAAACTTTTTTCGGATTTCTCCTTCAGTCCAATACCTCCAGAAGTCGAATTTCTTTCGGACTTCTTCTTCAGTCAGACTCCTTCATGAGCCAAACTTCTTTCGAATTTCTCCTTCAGTCTAGTGCCTCCAGGAGCCAAACTCCTTCAAAATTTCTCCTTCAGTCGAATTTCTTCAAGAGCCGAACTCCTTTCGGACTTCTTCTTTAGTCGGACTCCTCCAGGAGCCGAACTCCTTCCAAATTTTTTCTTCGATCTAGTACCTCCAAGAGCTGAACTCCTTCCGAACTTCTCATTTAGTCGGACTCCTCCAGGAGCTGAACCCCAGCCGAACTTCTTTCGAACTTCTTCTTCAGTCGGATTTCTTTAGGAGCCAAACTTCTTTCGAATTTCTCCTTCAGTCGAATTTCTATAGGAGCCGAACTCCTTCCGAATTTCTTCTTCAGTTGGATTCCTCCAAGAGCCAAACTTCTTCCAAATTTTTTCTTCAATCGGACTCCTCCAAGAGCTAAACTTCTTTCAAACTTCTCCTTTAGTCGGATTCCTCCAGTGGATTACTTTTAGATTTCAGCTAGCATTCCTGTTAGATGATCTCCTCTAGCCATATTCTCTTTAGAAGTCCGAACTCCTCTAGAATTGATGTGTGTCAAAGCTCTTCACTGACCAACGCCTGCTTTCTTCGAACTTCGACTATTATATCTCAATGAACGGCCACTTCATGGCAATGAACATCACTCTCCATAACAAACTCCACGTAGTCCCGAGCGGCCCACTATCGGACGGTTATGACAAGCTCTATCTATAAAAAGAGATCCTCCAAATATATTTTCTCTAAGTTTTCTTCTTCTTTCCAAAACTTTGCTGAATTCTTGCTTGAGCACTTTATTTCTGTTGGTCAGAAGAGCTGATTTGATCGTCGAAGGGTCCTGTCAGAGCCACCACCATCGACTCCGACTGGAACTTTATTTTGCAGGTCATCGATGGTGACCTCATCTTCCTTGACTCTAGCTCGATCCAACGTCAATCAAATTCTGCACCAACAGAATTGATGCTAGAGAAAGGGCCCTCTGTTCTTGAGGTATCCTTATTCTTAAAGGAGTGCTCAGTCGATCCTTTGGATTTTCTTCTCGAAGGTTCATCTCCATCCTCCCCCTCAATCTCAAGAAATACCTCCAAAGAAGATGACTACTCAGAGATCTATCACTTCTACCATCAGTTTGGATCAGATTCGTCTGTCCCTGCTCCATCGTCGATACTTCAACCTCCTCCTCCATCGACGACCATGGTAAATTCAAAGCAGTTCAACCTACTGATGCAGCAGGTTCAGGACCTCACTAAGATGGTGCAGGCCATGCGGCAGCCTCCGATGGTGATTCCATCGAAAAATCCACCATCAGGATGTTAGAAATCAGTCTCAAGAAAGAGCACTTGGGCTAACATACTCGTCGCCCTTGGGAAGAAAAAATAGAGAGCAGAGAATGCTTGTTCGGATCGTGATTCTTCTCTAGAAGAAACATTTTTCATCTATAGTCGGAAGCCTTCCAAGATCTATGATCGAGATGACATCTTCGATCAGAAACTACGGAGATGGATCGGTGGATTGAGAAGCTCGATCACGTTGCCCCAACTCACCATGACGACGTCCACACCGATCCTCCTTTCTCTCTCCAAATTATGCAAGAGTTCGTTTCACCGAACTTCAAGCTTTTTCTGATTTGAAAGCTATAATAGAATCTTTGATCCGGTCGATCATCTAGAGGCCTTTCGGACTATGATGCTGCTCCATGGCGTACTAGACGCCATCTTATGCCAAGTTTTTTCGTCTACCTTGAAGAGAGCAGCAAAAAACTGATACTCGGTGTTGAAGTTGGATACGATCTTCTCCTTTGACCTGATGAGCCATCAGTTTATGGCTCACTTCATCAGTAACCAACATCCGTACCGAGGTTCGGATTCCTTGATGAATATCAAGGAGGATCGAATGAAATTCTTCAGCATCACTGGTAGAAGGTCGAATGAAGTTCGACCGCACTCCTGAACTCCCTCCAAGCGCGAGCAAGCCCAAACTCCTCTCTGAGCTCGTCATCAAAGAAGCCCTGATGGAAGGGTGCGAAGAAGTCCCCCCTCGAAGGTTTCACAACTATGCCCCCCTCAATGCTCCACAGAAGTCGGTCTGAAGCAAGAGAAGATTAGTCAAGGGCGCTACCGCAGCTAGAACCACCAATGAGAAAGAAACAGCAAGAAGATCGACCGTCTCTCGACATCATCAATACTATCTCTGAGGGGCTTAGTACTTTGGCAAGCTGCCATCTCTCAGCCTTAGAGCTAGGAAAAGCTTGCCCCAAATTGAGAAGGCCCGTATGAAGTAGAGGAGGTCGTCCAGTCTGAAACTTATCGTCTGAAGGAGCTCGGAGGATCAATGCTTCCACGATCTTGAAACTTAGAGAATCTGAGAATTTACTGTCGGTAATTTTTCTTCAATAAAACTTCTTCATTTCAACATTATTATTTCTCGATACAAAAACTATCTGATGATCAAGAAGAAGCAATCAATAGTGGCCATGTTAGAAACAGAAGGAGAATCTCGTCCTAATATGGGCAAGTCGAAGGCCTCGTTCATTTAGATGAGATGGAGGAAGAGGTTCTGACAACAGTCCTTATGTGCCCCCACAATCCGTTAGAAACATGAGGAGAACCTCATCCTAACGCGAGCAAAGTCGAAGGCCTTATTCATTTTAGATGAGATGGAGGGAGAGGCTCTGACAACGGCCCTTATGTACCTCCACAGTTCGTTAGAAATAGGAGGAGAACCTCATCCTAATGCGAGCAAAGTCAAAGACCTCGTTCATTTTAGACAAGATAAGAGGAGAGGCCCTGACAACGGTCCTTATGTGCTACCACAGTCTGTTAGGAATAGGAGGAGAACGTCCTCCTAACGCGAGCAAAGTCGAAGACCTTGTTCATTTTAGATAAAATGGAGGAAGAGATCCTGACAATGACCCTTATGTACTTTCATAGTCCGTTAGAAATAGGAGGAGAACCTCATCCTAATGCGAGCAAAGTCGAAGATCTCGTTTATTTTAGATGAGATGGAGGGAGAGGCCTTGACAATAGTCCTTATGTGCCCCCGCAGTCCATTAGGAATAGGAGGAGAATCTCATCCTAATATGAGCAAAGCCGAAGGCCTCGTTCATTTTAGATGAGATGAGAAGAAAGGCCCTGACAATGGCCCCATTATGTCCGACAACAATAGGAGATAAGATCTCCTTCAACCTCGACTGAAGACAAGATCTCCCTCGAGCTTCAACATCTACATCAATAGAAGATAAGATCTCCTTCAACCTCGGCTAGAGATAAGATCTTTTCCGAGCTTCAACGTCTACATCAATAGGAGAGAAGATCTCCTTTAACCTCGGTTGGAGATAAAATCTCTTTCGAGCTTCAATGTCTACGTCAATAGAAGATAAAATCTCCTTCAACCTCAATAGGAGATAAGATCTTCCTCAAGCTTCAACATCTATGTCAATAGGAGAGAAGATCTCCTTCAACCTCGATTGGAGATAAGATCTTCTCTGAGCTTCAATGTCTACGTCAATAGGAGATAAGATCTCCTTCAACCTTGGTTGGAGATAAGATCTCCTCCGAGCTTCGACTTCAACGTCAACCTCGGTTGGAGATAAGATCTTCCCCAAGCTTCTACGTCAACAGAAGATAAGATCTTCTCCGAGCTTCTACATCAATAGGAAATAAGATCTCATTCAACTTCAACTTCAACCTTGGCTGGAGATAAGATCTTCCTTGAGCTTCAATGTCTACGTCAACAGGAGATAAGATCTCCTTCAACCTCGATTGAAGATAAGATCTTCCCCGAGCTTCGACTTCAACGTCAACCTTAACTGGAGATAAGATCTCTCCCGAGCTTCTACATCAATAGGAGATAAGATCTTCCCGAGCTTCTACGTCAATAGGAGATAAATCTCATTCAACTTCAACTTCAACCTCGACTGGAGATAAGATCTCCCCCGAGCTTCTACGTCAATAAGAGATAAGATCTCCTTCAACTTCAACCTTGACTGAAGATAAGATCTTCCCCGAGCTTCTACGTCAATAGAAAAAAATATCTCCTCCGAGCTTCAACGTCTACATCAACAGGAGAGAAAATCTCCTTCAACCTCGGCTGGAGATAAGATCTCCCTCGAGCTTCAACGTCTACGACAACAGGAGATAAGATCTCCTTCAACCTCAGTTGGAGACAAGATCTCCCCCGAGCTTCGACTTTAACGTCAATCTCGGTTGAAGATAAGATCTTTTCCGAACTTCTACATCAATAGGAGATAAGATCTCCTTCAACTTCAACTTCAATCTCGATCGGAGATAAGATCTTTCTCGAGCTTCTACGTCAATAGGAGATAAGATCTCCTTCAACCTTGGCTGGAGACAAGATCTCCCTCGAGCTTCAACTTCAACGTCAACCTTGACTGGAGATAAGATCTCCTCCGAGCTTCTACGTCAACAGGAGATAAGATCTTCCTCGAGCTTCTACATCAACAGGAGATAAGATCTCTCTTCAACTTCAACTTCAACCTCGGCTGGAGATAAGATTCTCCCCGAGCTTTTACGTCAATAGGAGATAAGATCTCCTTCAACTTCAACTTTAACCTCGGTTGGAGATAAGATCTTCCTCGAGCTTTTACGTCAACAGGAGATAAGATCTCCTTCAACTTCAACTTCAACCTCGACTGAAGATAAGATCTCCCCCGAGCTTCTACGTTAACAGGAGATAAAATCTCTTTCAACTTCAACTTCAACCTCGACTGAAGATAAGATCTCCCTTGAGCTTCAACCTGAACTGGTGCAGAGCCCGAAAGTGAATTTCGGCGATCGTCTTTTTTGTACTTTCTTTTTTTTGAATTTCGAACTTGAGAGTAGGAGAACTATTATTGGGGATAAATCCCACTTTTGCCGAAGTCCAGCCTGATGCTTAGCCTAATGCAACTGGTAATCCTGAAGGATATTCGATCGAAAATTTTTTTTCCAACGATCGAACCCCTCAAGCGACCGAACTCATTCAGTAGCCGAACTCATCAAGCGGCCGAATCCCAACCAAACTCCTTTTGGATTTCTTCTTTATTCGAACTCCTCCAGGAGCTGAACTTCTTTTAGATTTCTCCTTCAGTCGGAGTCCTCCAGGAGCGAAACTCCTTCCGAACTTCTCCTTCAGTTCAGTGCCTCCAAGAGCCGAACTCCTTCCGAATTTCTCCTTCAGTCAGATTTCTACAAGAGCCGAACTTCTTCCAAATTTTTTCTTCAGTCCAGTGCCTTCAAGAGCCAAACTCCTTCAAAATTTCTCCTTCAGTTGGACTCCTCCAGGAGCCAAACTCCTTCCAGACTTCTCCTTCAGTCCAGTGCCTTCAGGAGCCGAACTCCTTCCGGACTTCTCCTTCAGTCAGATTTCTACAGGAGCCAAACTTCTTCCGAATTTCTCCTTCAGTCGAATTTCTACAGGAGCTGAACTTCTTTCGAATTTCTTCTTCAGTCCAGTGCCTTCAAGAGCCGAACTCCTTCCAAATTTCTCCTTCAGTCGGATTTCTACAGGAGCCGAACTCCTTCCGAATTTCTCCTTCACTCAAATACCTCTATGAGCCAAACTCCTTCCGGATTTCTTGTTCAATCGGATTTCTACATAAGCCGAACTCCTTCCAGATTTTTTCTTCAGTGCAGTGCCTCCAGAAGCCAAATTTTTTTCGAACTTCTCCTTCAGTCGGACTCCTCTAAGAGCCAAACTCTTTCTGAATTTCTCCTTCAGTCCAGTGCCTCTAAGAGCCGAACTCCTTCCGAACTTCTCCTTCAGTCGGACTCCTCTAGGAGCCGAACCCCAGTCGAACTCCTTTCGGACTTCTCCTTCAGTCCGATTCCTCCAGGAGCTAAACTTCTTTTGAATTTCTCCTTCAGTCGGATTTCTATAGAAGCCAAACTCCTTCCAGATTTTTCTTTCAATCGAATTCCTCCATAAGCCGAACTTCTTCCGGATTTCTCCTTCAGTCGGACTCCTCCAAGAGTCGAACTCCTTTCGGACTTCTCCTTCAGTCGGATTCCTCCAATGGATTACTTTCATATTTCAGATAGCATTCCTTCCGGATGATCTTCTCTAGCCGTATTCCCTTTAGGAGTCCAAACTCCTCTGAAATTGATGTATATCAAAGCTCTTCACCGATCAATGCCTGCTTCCTCCAAACTTTGACTATTAAATCTCAACGAACGGCCACTTTATAGCAACGGATACCATTCTCCATAACAAACTCCATGTGGCCTCGAGCGGTCCACTATCGGACGGTTACAACAAGCTCCATCTATAAAAAGGATCCTCCAGATATGTTTTCTCTAAGCTGTCTTCTTTTTTTCGAAACTCTGCTGAATTCTTATCTGAGCACTTTATTTCTGTTAGTCAGAAGAACTGACTTGATCATCGGAGGATCCTGCCAGAGCCATCACCACCGACTTCGCATGAAATTTTATTTTGCAGGTCACCGACGGTGATCTCGTCTTCCTCGACTCCAGCTTGATCCGGCATCAATCAGATTCTGCACCAGCAACCCCCAAAATAAAATATTCACATTAAATCGGTAAGCTTGTTAATGACTTGCCATACTATTTGGAACAGTTGATCCTATTGATGACTACAATTATTTTGGATCTAATCATATAGATCACAACAATACATTCATCTACCTTCATTTGCTTTTTCTATATTTACTGGATAGGATAATAGTTTTCCATCATATTTTTGAATAAGCAATTCAGAAAATGTCGCATACGATTGGACAAGCACATACACAATGTGACACTTAATTCCTACCAGGTAATAACTTGTTATGTAGAATAATATAAACTTTCATGTTATGATATTTAAAAAATACACATGATGCAACAATAAGTGTATGGAATAAAATGATAACTAGTTGCAATTATTGTCTTCAAGGAGGAATGCTTCGTGAAGGCAAGAGCTAAAGATTTATTTTAAAAAAATAGAAAAATTGGCTTTTCTATACATTCCAATGATCAAAAATTGAAAAGATAAAAGTAAACTTTTCAATTCTAACTATATACAGTATTATAAGCGGAAAATAAAAGAATCGGTGAAAAAATGAAAAACTATACTTTTATACTTCCTTTTTTGTTTTTCTGAATGAACATATGGAACCTTATGATTATTATTAACTTGAAAATTTTATCTAAAATGAGATGGATCACTTATAATCACCTTCACAATTCTTAACATAGGCAAGAGCAATAGATACATCATGATGGAGGGGTGCTAGCATTTGAAGCTTTTCCACTTCAAAAATCATCAATCTCTTATCTAAATTTGAGGGGATATGCATCGACTGTTGAGGCCATTTGCATGCCCAATTAGTATTTAATATGCCTAGTGTGGCATCTAGAACTAATATGGAGGTTGGGCGGAACTCATTGCCTTTTTTTTTTTTTTTTTTTTATCTCTTCATTTTCGTACTAATTTAAGGAAAAAAGATGACGAAATGGAAAGAGAAAAATCGAAAGACTCTAACCTCAATCAAAACTTGATCTATTAGTACACACTCCACCAAATTTATAAGCTTTGTTGAATGGTATTCAATCCAAATTCATCAGCCAAGCTTTCTGACTACTTAATTTGATTGCTCCTTATGAACGTAGAGAATCAGTTTTTTAGGGAACCATTGAAGACTTGTTTGGTTTAAAAATTGTTTCTTTATTAGAATATTTTCATGAAAATTGATATCTAAAAGTAATAATTTTTGCATATTTGGTTAACCATAAGAAAGTAATACATTTTGAAGTGGCTTTAGTTGAGCATATATTTTTCTTAGGAGGGGAGGAGATGGTGTAAGGTTATACTTTTCATACAAACTTAAATAATAAAATTTGGAAGTGATGCCAAATGCAATCTACATTTGTCACATTAAATATATTGAAAAATAACCACCAAAGGGTAGATTTAAGTAACAATTTATAAATAATAATAATAAAATGAACTATAATTTTTGCTGAAGAGTTTACTAGTTTTGAGTAAGTGAAAATTGCTCCAAGACTTGAATTCTATATAATCCAAGTCTTCCACTGAGTTGACTAAAAAACTCACCGAGTCACGTTAGCTTGCCAAGTTTAGAGTCCGATTGATGGTTATTAAATCATAAATAATTCTATCTAGTAGATTGGCTGTTATGGTCATTCATGGAAACTCCTTATTATCTCTAAGAAAAAAGCTTGAACCTCCTTCACTATTAGATCTGATAGAAATCCAACGATGAGAAATGCATCAGCAAGAGTCAGCTAGCTTAGGGGAGGAGGCACTAGAATTGCAAATGGTTCTCATTTTTAACCCTCTTCAAAGATTCCACTAGCAATTTCCGAGTTGTCCACATTACGTGATTTGGGTGAAGAATAAGACCTTTGAAGACACCTCCGTTTCATGCCTTGAAAAAGCCAAAAGGGATGGACGAAGAACACAATGGGTAATTAGTAAATGAGGAGGGGTAAAAGGAGAATACGATAACTATAAAAATACAAAGAATACTTGGTAAAAGTAATGCTCTCTTTTTAGGGAAAGGAAGAGCCAAAAGGCTAAGCCTATGTTATTTTATTTGTTGATTTGTTTGATTCAGGTTCCAAATTCATAATTCATTATCCACAAGAGAACCAGATTTGCCAGGAGTAGAATAAGAGAATACACTTCGAGTTAATAACCAAAAAGTACTGTGAGAACTGAAAAATAACTTCTTAATATTTATTTTTTATTTTGATGAACTAATAAATATTAATTGATGATCATGTTTATATACCTTCAACTATCACATGATTTTTTTTTTTTTTTTTTTTGATAGAAAATGCGACGGAGTCCACCCGATTCATTAAATGAAAGGTGTTATGTATAGTGTTACAATGTTTGGAATTACAAGACACTTATTACGGATGTTTGGGATTGTGACTATAGGTCCCACCCTCAGGTTGAAATCCCATGCAAACATCCAAACATAGAAGTGATCATCTAACGAAGGTTCAAGAGTACAGAAAATATTAACAATGTTTCTCCAATCCTCTCTAGGGGTGTAAATAGGGCAGATTGGATCATGAGTGACCCCGATTTAATTCGATTTCTTTATTGGATTTTAATATTGGATCCAAATTCAATTCAATTGAAAATTGGATTGGATCCATGATAAAAAAATTTATCCCATTAGGTCATTTGGATCGAATCAGGTCCATGTATAATCCGATCCCAATCTAAAAATTTTAGATCCATTTCGAATCTAAATTTTCATCGGATCCAGTTCGTATGATAAATTAATATATACAAAATTTATAACAAAAAAAAGTAAACATTATTTTACTTTGGTTCTTAATTTATAAATAATTTTTTTAAAATTTTATATTCAAATTAAGTAAAACTTTTAAAAAATAATAATGCTATAAGAGCATTTGGAATTTTAATCTCACTATATTTATTTATATGTTGGATTTAATACTGAATTCGGATCGGATCGGATTGGATCTAAATTCAGTAAATTCGATCCATAATATTGAACGAATCTAATTTTAGAATTCGATCCGACTCTATGAATCTTTTAAAATGAATTGGATCGAGTCTAAGCGAGTCGAGATAAATTGGATCAACCTGATCCATTTACAGCCTTAGTCCTCTCTTAACTTTTGTCGTGACTTCCAGCCTATTCGTTCGTGCCCTATTTGAGAGCTTTATCGATCCCAATCTTTGTTTGGTGATCGCAGCACGATGAGTAGAAAAGAGTAGGTAGCGTTGGGGAGGAAAGCTTCAAAGGAGAATATTCTTCTGCTTCTTTTCTTCCAAACAATCCATGAGATAAAACCAAAGAAAATATAATTCAAAGGATACAAGGATTGTTGAACTTTCAGTATATTTTCATAGATGTGAGGGATCATGAATAGAAATGAAATAAACATCCAAGGTGCTTCTAGCAACTTATTTATGAACAAAGTGAAAATTAATTTTAATATGTTTGGTGTGGACATGAAACACATGATTGGAAGTTAAATAGGTAGCACCTATGTTATCACACCAAAAAGTTGGAGCGGAAGAGAGATACACACCAAGTTCACAAAGCAAAGATTGTAACCAAAGTAATTCAGAGTATTAACAAGAGCACGATATTCAGCCTTTGTACTGGAGCGAGAAATGATAGTTTGTTTGTAGGAGCTCTAAGAAATTAGATTAATTAGAACAAAAGAAGATAGCAAAACCACCAGTAGAGCGATGGTCATTCGAGCAGCCAGCCCAGTCAGCACCTAAAAAAGCACTTAGGCTCGAAGAACGGGATTTTGTAAGCAACAATCCATAAGCCAAAGTATGCTTCAAATATCTTAGCATTCGCTTGACAGCAGCTCAATGATCAACTATTGGAGAATGTAAAAACTAACAAACTTTGTTAATGACAAAGAAAATATCAGGTAGTGCACCTACAATGCTTCAGTAGATAGTAGGGTCATCAAAGGCAATACCATCAAACTCAGATAACTTGTTAGTGGTAGCCATAGGAGTGGTGACTGGTTTGGCATTCAATAACTTAGCTCTTTCAAGTAAACCATGGATGTACTTCCATTGAGATAATAGCTGACCAGATGAAACAGAAACCGTCTCCACACCCAAAAGATAATTTAATGTACCAAGATCTTTGAGTGCAAGGTCAACCTTCAAAGCTTGCAACAGCTTATTGAAGGAATGAGAACAGGACTAGCAAGATATCGTCCACATATATCAATATATAAATAAAATCTGCCCCATGAGTGAGAATAAATAGAGATGAATCACATTTTGACACCGTAAAACCATATGCAATCAGCCAAGAACTCAATCTAAGCCCGAGGGGCTTATTTGAGGCCATAGAGTACCTTATGTAATTTACAAATATAGGAAGAATACTAAAGGTGAGCAAAGTCTGGGGGTTGTGTCATAAATACTTCCTCAAATAAAAATTCATGTAAAATGCATTTTGAATATCAATTTGTCACAAGACCCAATGATTGGACACAGCAATGGAGAGAACAAGTTTTATCTTTTGAGGTTTGACAATAGGACTATATATATATATATCCATAATCAAGATCCTGGCAAAATTCTTTAACCACCAACCGAGCTTTATGGCATTCAATCAAACCATTCACATGCTATTTAATCTTGAAGATCCATTTACAATCAGTTGAGAAATAAGACTCGATGTACCATTTCTCATTAATGCATCGAATTCGGAATTCATAGCAGCTCACCATCTAGCAGCTAGCAGCTTGAGAAAAACTGGTGGGTTCAATATCATTCAAGCCAAAAGAAGCAAGAAGAGCTTTTGGAAGAGGATATCTCACCATGCCATCCATAAATTGTTTGGGCTTACTAATATTATTGTGACTATGGGTCTACATAGGGTGATTGGAAGTCGCCGGAGTCACATCGGAGGAAACCACCAAAGTTTCGTCAAGAGGAAGCCACGGCAAGGGAGAAGATGAAGGTAGGAGAGATGCTTGGGCACATGGGCCAGCCATAGGGGAAATAGGCTGGGTTGAAGGCCCAAATGTGTGGGATGTTAAATGTGGGCCAGCAGCAGCAGGTGGGTCAACTCATGTGCTAGATTATATATGGGCTGCACTAGAAAGGGGATAAGGCCTAAGAATCCTTTTTTTTCCTTTGCTGGAGATATCAACTTAGAAGGTAAGATAATTGGAGATGAATCTACTCTTCTAGACATTATATCCACAGATACATTAGCAAATGGAAAAACATGCTCATCAAATACAACATTGCGAGCAATATAAAGATAGCCAGTAGGAACATGTAAGTACTTATAGCTTTTTTGTTGACAATTGTAACCAAGAAATACACATTGCTTGGAGCGAAAATTTATTTTGTGATGATTATATGGACGTGAATGCAGCCAACATGTACATCCAAAAATTTTGAGAAAATGATGATCTAATTCCATCTTGAAAAGTCTTTCACGGGAGATGGTAACCGATTAATAAGAAATTAAGCAGCATGAAAACCACCAGCCTAAAAAGATCGTGGCATAAATGCAGCCAGACCAGCGTCCACTAGATCCATCCAATGTAAAATGCCTAATTTTTGTTTGTACTGCCTTAACTTTACAAACAACCTTTCCACGTGAGTCAAAAATTGAACAAATCCACTTGAGATTTAGTATGAAGAGGAAATACCCAAAGAAATTTACTAAAATCGTCAATAAAAGATGCATAATAATGATGACCGTGAGTGGACTCTACGGGAGTAAGATCGAGTAAATTAAATCTAATGTATTTTTAGATATTGAATCCGAAAAAGAAAATGATAGTTGATGACTTTTCATCTGCTGACATACATCATAAATTGAAGCCGCATCATTATTTGTTGGAGATAAATTTCGCTTCTGCCGAATTTCAGTTCGATATGCAACCTAATACGGTCGGTAGCCAAGGAAGAGTTTCAGCGGATGGATCTCAGTCGAACTCCTTCATTTGACCGAACTCCTCAGCAGCCGAGCTTCAGTCGGACTCCCACGAAAGCCGAACTCCCTCCACGCTCTTCCAGTTAGACGCCTACGGGAGCCGAACTTCCTTCAAGCTTTTTCTTTGGCTAGACTTTTTTAGGAGCCAGACTCCTCCCAGACGTCCCCTTCGACCGTCCGGACTCCTCAGCGGCTAAGCTCCTTTCGAACTCCCCAGCGATCGAGTCTTAGCCGCACTCCTCCAGCCAGATGCCTACAGAAGTCGAACTTCTTCCGAGCTTCTCCTTCAGCAGTACTAACTATTTTGGAATCGATATATGCCAAGATCCACCAACCGACGTCCGCTTTCTCAAAACTACCGCCATTAAATTTGGCCGAACGGTCACCATCAGTCTGCCACAGGCGACGCTACAGGCGGTGCCCCCCTCCATAACTGACTTCGTCAAACCTCGAGCAGTCCACTATCGGTCTGACGATACCATCCTCTCTGCATCAAACTTGGTGCACCTCGAGCGGCCTGACATCAGATAGCTGCAGCTGTCACCATCAAGCTCCACCTATAAAAAGGATCCTCCAGATACGCTAACTCTAGGCTCTAAGCTCTCCTCTCCTCCTCTAAACTCTGTCGAACTCATTTTCGAGCACTCTATTCCTGTTGGCCAGAGCTGACTTGATTATTGGAGGGTCCTGCCAGAGCCACCCCCTCACCGACTTCGGACGAAACTTTATTTTGCAGGTCCCCGACGGCGACCTCGTCCACCTCCGCTCCAGCTGTATCCGTCGACGATCAGTTTCTGTACCAACAGATTGACGCTAGAGGGAGGGCCCGAACCACCGAGATTTCCTTATTCTTAAAGGAGTGCTTGGCGACGATTTCTCTTTTCCCTCTCCAGATATCCCTCTTCTTCCTCTCTAGAGTTCTTTTTCGAAGAGAAAATGCCTCCCAAGAGAGCTTCGACTCGACGATCGGCGGCCTCCGTGCCAGGACCATCTGCTCCTGCTTCAGCCCCGGCAGCCTAGGTTCCACTTGAAGCCACCATAGATGTGGAGTAGTTCAACCTACTGATCCAATAGGTTCGTGCCCTCGTCGAGATGATGCAGGCCGTGCGATAGCTTCTGGCAGAAACTTTGCCAGCAAACCCGCCATGAGGATGCCAGGAACCAGTCTTAAGAAAAAGCATTTGGCCTAACATACCAATCGCCCTTAAGGTGGAGAAACAGAGCAGAAGTTCTCTCCTAGAAGGCTTCACAGGAGGGCGGAACAAAGTTCGGCGTGAGCGAGGCCACCGAACTCCCCCTCGAGCTCGTCATCAAGGAAGCCCCGATAAAGGGGCATGAAGTTCTCTCGATGAAGGTTTCATAGAAGGGTGGAATGAAGTTCGGCATAAGCAAGGCTGTCGAACTCGCCCTCGAGCTCGCCATCAAGGAAGCTCCGACAAAGGGGCATAAAATTCTCCTGCAGAAGGTTTCATAGGAGGTGGAATGAAGTTCGGCCGCGTTCACGACCTCCCCAGCGCAAGCGAGGCCGAACTCCCCCTCGAGCTCGTCATCAAGGAAGCCCCAAACTCGCCTTCGAGCTCGCCATCAAGGAAGCCCCGACAAAGGAGCATGAAGCCGCGCTTACGACCTCCCCAGCGCAAGCAAGGCCCGAACCCTTTGAGCTCACCACCAAGGAAGCTTCGATAGAAGGGCACGAAGAAGTCCTCCTTCCTAAAGGTTCCACGATTACGCCCCCCGCAACGCTCCTCGAACTCAAATTCTCACGGAAGTTAAGAACCAGCTACCAAGACCAGAAGGATTACGATCCCCCAACCAAGCGCGATCGGAGCAAGTATTGCCTCTACCATCATGACCACGGCCATGATACTGAGGAATGCATTCAGCTTCGAGACAAAATTGAGGAGTTCGTCAGAAAGGGGGGGTTGGGTAAATTCCTTCGACGTCAGCCTAAAGTAGGAGAAGATCGGCCAAGGGTGCTGCTGTAGCCAGAAACGATAAGGAGGTCGGCTGCCTCACGATGTCATCAATGTTACCCCTGAGAGGAGCTTAGTACTTCGGTGATTCATCATCTCCCAGCATCAAAATTAAGAGAAGCTTGCTTCAAATTGAGAAGGCCAGCATGAGATAAAGGAGGTCATCCAGCTCGGGACTTACTGCCTGAGGGAACCCGAAGGAACAACGCCCCCATGATCCTGAAATGGGGATGTGCTGCCAGTAACTTTCCCTCGGTAAAATTCTTTTCTTTCAATAACATTGTTTCTGAGTGCAAAAACTATGTGATGATAGGAAAGAACAGTCAATAGTTGCCGTGTTAGGAATAGGAGGAGAACCTCGTCCTAACACGAGTAGGTCAAAGACCTTTAACATCGACCGCAGGAGATAAGATCTCCTCCGAGGCCTTTAATCTCGATCGTAGGAGATGAGATCTCTCCCGAGGCAACCTCCACTGTAGAAGATAAGATCTCCCCCGAGCATCCGCATCACCCTCGACAGCAGGAGATAAGATCTCCCCGAGGCAATCTCGATCGTAGGAGATGAGATCTTCCTTGAGGGTTCGGGCCAACCTCGACTGCAGGAGATAAGATCTTCCCTGAGGCAACCTCGACCGTAGGAGATAAGATCTCCCCTGAGCGCTCGCATCAATCTCGATCACAGGAGATAAGATCTCCCCCGAAGCAAACTTGGTTGCAGGAGATAAAGATCTCTCTCGAGCGCCCCGCATCAACCTCGGCAGTAGGAGATAAGATCTCCTCCGAGGCAACCTCGGCCGCAAGAGATAAGATCTCCCCTGAGGGTCTGGGCCAACCTCAGCTGCAGGAGATAAGATCTCTTCCGAGGCAAATTCGGCTGCAGGAAGATAAGATCTCTTCGAGCGCCCGCATCAACCTCGACCGCAGGAGATAATAAGATCTCCCTTGAGGCAACCTCGGCCGCAGGAGATAAGATCTTTCCTGAGATCCAGGCCAACCTCGACTATGGGAGATAAGATCTCCCCGAGGCAAACTCGGCTGCAGGAGATAAGATCTCCCCTGAGCGTCTGCATCAACCTCAGCAGCAGGAGATAAGATCTCCCCCGAGGCAACCTCGGCCGTAGGAGATAAGATCTCCCCTGAGGGTCCGGGCCAACCTCGGCTGTAGGAGATAAGATCTCCCCCAAGGCAAATTCGACCGTAGGAGATAAGATCTTCCTTGAGCACCCGCATCAACCTCGACAGCAAGAGATAAGATCTTCCTTGAAGCAACCTCGACCGCAGGAGATAAGATCTCCCCTGAGGGTCCAGGCCAACCTCGACTGTAAGAGATAAGATCTCCTCCGAGGCAAACTCGATCGTAGGAGATAAGATCTCCCCCGAGGCAACCTCGATCGTAGGAGATAAGATCTCCTCTGAGGGTCCGGGCCAACCTCGGCTGTAGGAGATAAGATCTTTTCCGAGGCAAACTCGACCGTAGGAGATAAGATCTCCCCTGAGCACCCGCATCAATCTCGATCGCAGTAGATAAGATCTCTCTTAAGGCAAACTCGGTTGCATGAGATAAGATCTCCCCCGAGCGCCCGCATCAACCTCGATAATAGAAGATAAGATCTTTCTCGAGGCAACCTCGACCATAGGAGATAAGATCTCTCCTGAGGATCCGGGCCAACCTTGGTTGCAGGAAATAAGATCTCTTCCGAGGCAAATTCGATTGTAGGAGATAAGATCTCCTCCGAGCATCCGCATCAATCTCGACCGTAGGAGATAAGATCTCCTCCAAGGCAAACTCGATTGTAGGAGATAAGATCTTCCCTGAGTGCCCGCATCAACCTCGGCTGTTGGAGATAAAATCTCTCCGAGCACCCGCATCAACCTCGGCTGCAGGAGATAAGATCTCCCCCGAGGCAATCTCGGCTAGAGATAAGATCTCTTTCGAGCGCTCGAGCGACCGCGACAATCTTGGCTAGAAATAAGATCTCTCCTGACCACCCGAGCCAACCTCGGCCAGAGACAAGATCTTTCCTGAGTGCCCGAGCCAACCTCAGCTAGAGATGAGATCTTTTTGGAGCGACCGCGACAACCTCGACTAGAGATAAGATCTCTTTCGAGCATCCGAGACAATCTCGGCCAGAGATGAGATTCTCTTCCGAGCGATCGCGATAACCTCGGCTAGAGATAAGATCTCTCCCGAGCGACCACGACAACCTCGGCTAGAGATAAGATCTCTTCCGAGCGACCGCGACAACCTCGACTTGAGATAAGATCTCTTTCGAACGACCGAGCCAACCTTGGCCAGAGATAAGATCTCTTCCGAGCGACCGCGACAAACTCGGCTAGAGATAAGATCTCTCCCGAGCGATCGAGCCAACCTCAGTCAGAGATAAGATTTCTCTTGAGCGACCGAGCCAATCTCGGCTAGAGATAAAATCTCTCCCGAGCGACCGCGCCAACCTCGGCTAGAGATAAGATCTCTCCGAACGATCGAGCCAACCTCGGCTAGAGATAAGATCTCTCCTGAGCGACCGAGACAACCTCAGTTGGAGATAAGATCGGAGACAACCACGCCCTGAGATAAGATCTCTTTCGAGCGACCGCGTCAACCTCGGCCAGAGATCAAATCTCTCCCAAGCGCCCGTATTAACCATGGCTGCAGGAGAGGAGATCTCCCCCGAGTCAGCCTCGGCTACTGAAGACAATATCGCCCTCCCCAAGGAGCTCAATCCCCGATCTCGACCGCAAGAGACGAGATCTACTTCAACCTTGGCTGGAGATGAGATCTTCCCTGGGCTTCAACTTCAACACCAACTTTGGCTGGAGATGAGATCTCCCCCCCCAAGTTTCGACCTAAACCAGCATGGAGCCTAGAAGAGGACTTTGACAGTCGCCTTTTTTGCACTCCCTTTCTTCGAATTTCGAACTCGAAAGTGGGGGGGACTATTATTGGGGATAAACCCCGCTCCTGCCGAAGTCCAATTCGATGCGCAGCCTAATGCGATCGGTAGCCACGGAAGAGCTTCAGCGGACAGGTCTCAGTCGAACTCCTTCATCCGACCGAACTCCTCAGCAGCCGAGCTTCAGTCGGACTCCCGCGAGAGCCGAACTCCCTCCAAGCTTCCCCTTTGGTCGGACTTCTTCAAGAGCCGGACTTCTTCCAGACATCCCCTTCGGTCGTTCAAACTCCTCAGCGGTCGAGCTCTTTCCGAACTCCCCAGCGACCGAGCCTTAGCCGCACTCCTCCAGTCAGACGCCTACGAGAGCCGAACTCCTTCCGAGCTTCTCCTTCAGGAGTCCGAACTCTTTTGGAATCGATATATGCCGAGGTCCACCAACCGACGTCCATTTTCTCAGAGCTACCACCATTAAATCTAGTCGAACGGTCACCATCAGTCTACCACAGGCGATGCTACAAGCGGTGCCCCTCTCTGTGACTGACTCCGTCAGACCTCGAGCAGCTCATCACTATCGGACGGTATGGCTGTCACTATTGATCTGACGATATCATTCTCTCCGTATCAAATCCGGTGCAGCTTCAAGCGGTCCGCTATCAGACAGCTGCAGCTGTCACCACCAAGTTCCGCCTATAAAAAGGACCCTCTAGATACGCTAACTCTAGGCTCTAAGCTCTCCTCTCCTCCTCTAAACTCTGTGAAACTCATTCTCGAGCACTCCATTCCTATTGGCCAGAGCTGACTTGATCGTCGGAGAGTCCTGCTAGAGCCACTCTCCACCAACTTTGGATGGAACTTTGTTTTGCAGGTCCCCGACGGCGACCTCCTCCATCTCCACTCCAGTTGGATCCGACGACGATCAGTTTGTGCATGAACATTATTGAAAATAAAAAATAATTTATTTTGATTGATAATTCGATGAACGGTGTGAAATATTGGATGTCGAAGACGTTTGTGCTAAACATCTGAACTGAGCCCAACAAAATTTGTTTGGGTTTTGATGAAACTAACCGAGCAGAAAACTTGAGTAATGCATCTTTACATGGCCCTTGGATTAGGCTTTTCTTCAAACCCCGATCCTTTACACAGAAAGAATGAGGGTGAAATTCAATAAAAATTTCATCATCTTTGGTAAATTTACTAATTGACTTCAGATTTTTCTTAATCTCAGAAACATATAGAATATTATCTAAAACAAGAGAATGAGTAGGTGCACCAATAGAAGTAGAACGAATATGGTGCATCGCCAAACTTGTACCATTACCGACGACATGAAGTTGTTCATTGCTTGGGTACTTCTCATATTGCGTTTAATTACCGAGATATACAGCAATATGATCTATAGCTCCGGAATCTAGATACGAAGTGGGATCAACTGCGTAGGGAGGAGCAAATGCAAAAGCTACAATGTGATTACTAGTGGGCATGACACCTTGGTAAGACTGATCAAACTGGTGGTGACAGGTGATGGTAGAGTGGCCTGGTTTCCGGCATACTTGACATACTTGTCGACCATTATTTGGATCTGGAGTAATGCGAGAAGGCCTCCCTCCATTGTTGGCTCTACCATAATTTCTGCCACGCCCCCTTCCTCTAAATTTACCACAACCACCATTATTACTTGGATTTCGGCCACCACCACGACCATGATTCACATTATTTCGAGCAGCCACAGAAGGAAATTGGATTGCAATAGAGGCCTTGTGCTGCTCAAGCCTCAACTCACAACTAAGAAGATATCCATATAAATTAGTTAGAGAAATAGAATCAATACAAATTGTAATAAAGGTTACCAAAGGATCATAATCTGCACTTAGTCCAGCCAAAAGATAAAAAATAATTTCAAACTCCTTTCGTGGTTATCCAACAATGACCAAGGTGTCTGCAAGATTTTTCACTTTTCCAAAATAGTTGGTAATGATGTTGTTTTTCTTTGTAACAATAGAAAGCTGATATCGAATCCGTATCACCCTAGCATGAGATTGAGAAGTAAACGTAGTCTCTGGTGCTGTCCAAACGTCACGGGAGGTAGTTAAATTGATAACATGAGCCAGAATCTCAGGGGTGCGAGAAGAGATTAAAGCACTAAGAATTAACTGATCTTGTTGATACCAAAGTTGAAAGGCAGAATTAGGAACGAGATTACCATCTTTGTCCAGTATGGTTGAAGGAGGTACTGGAGTTGATCCGTTCACATACCCAAAAAGCTCCTGGCCTCGAAGATAACGGCAAAAATTGGGCTTTCCACGGAAGATGGTTATTCCTTGACAATTTGATATTGATCAAGTGACTCAAATTGATTGAAGGTGCCGGCAACTTCATCAGGTTGGAAGTCAGACTTGCTGGTGCAGTTAACGTTTGATTCACGTTGCTTGTTGTTGCAGTAGTAGCAATGGAAGATGTTGCATTGATTTTGGTGGAAGTCACGAGGGCGGTAAGGCTGCCATACCAAGATAAAGTCAAAAAAAAAAAGAATTCAAAGATATAAAAATTATTAAAATTTTTATATATTTTCATAAATGTGAGGCATACAGTATATAGTGCATAGGCACTACAACTATAAGTACAAAATCTATAATGATAAGTATAAAAGATAAATTTGAAAGATTTGAAATAACTAAAAGATAAGAAAATAATTTTAATTTTAAATATAGAAGATTTAAAATAACTAATAGATTTTTTTATTTTTATTTTTATTTTTATGATCCAAGATCTATTGGATACTACAATAAAAATCACATACACCTATGCTTTTAGTTACGTAAAGTTATATCAAATTTTGAAAAAAAGATTGAATATATCCATATTTATCAAACATAAAAATGCTATAATTATTTTTTAACTTATATTTTAATGATTAAATATAAATAAATTAAATCTGCTAATGGTTAAACATGGGTAACTCAAATTTAAAAAAAATATAGTAAATATTGACGAAAATGACTGACGTCAAGAAAGAAGTACTAAAGTTAAAAAAGAAAAAGAACACCACCCCATCATATTGGAAGTTGACTTGAGATTTTTAAAGATAAATCGAAGTCAACAAAATTTTTCATCAACCCCTACATTTTTCAAACAAATTTTATTTGGTAAAACATCATCGTACGGAGAAAATACAAATTTCAAGTCAAATAGCAAGCTCGTTCGGATTCAAATGGACACTACAAGAAAAATTATTTCATTGGCTTCCTTTTTTTTTTATGTAGGAATCTCTTGGGCTCCTTTCTTTAGTTTTTTTTTCTTAATTTTTATTTATTTATTTATTTATTTATTTGATGTTGTGTTAGTGTGAGTTCTTTCTTCAGGTTTTGGGAGCTTAATCCCGATAAAAGCATGATATTTTATAAATATAATAGTAAAAAAAATAGTAATATATATATATATATTTTTATCTTCAATAAAAAAAATAGAAAATTATTTTTTTCCTTCATTTAAACTCTAAATCATGAGGAAAGAAATATATTATTATTATTATTATTATTATTATTATTATTATTATTATTATTCTCTAAACTTCTAATCAAGGTGTCAAAATTTAAAATTAAGCATAAATAGCAATATATTTTTTATTTTTAAATAATATATTAATTTTTTTTATTATTAAATAATGCAGATGTATTTCTCAGGACCTTGGCCACACCCTCGAACCGGTCGGGCAAATATAAAGAAGTCCGTTCACCCATTTCAGCAACCCGGGCTAGCCGCGCCCAATCCTTACATGCTCCCAACTCTGCCGAGTCTCTACCGACTCAGCCCGTACGCTGCTCTCCTCGCCGGGGCAAAGCGAGAACCGCCGGTGTCCCTCGCCGCCGTCCTCCTCCAACCCCTCGTTCTGCGGTTGAGGTGAGATCCCTTTTCGATATCGAGTTATGAACTTTCTTCTTTCGCGCCTATTCGCCAGCGAGGAGAAACCTTCGCCTGGCTCCTGGCTCCTGGCTCCTGGCTCTATAAATACATGTTCTCAGCTTCGTTTTTCTTTTTCTTTTTTCCTTCTCGGCCTCCGCTGGCTTTCGACCTCCTGGCCGGAGGGACGGCGATGGCGAGGGAAGCTCCGGCCCTGTGTATGCGTTTCCAAGTTTCAGAATGATGTCGCCTGCCAGCAATGATTTCTCGGATTTCCTTTTCTGCTGTTGTTTATTTTTCTTAATGAAATGGTTCTATGTTTTCTTAGTTTTTCTAATGTAACTGATTTTTTGCTTTGGAAACCTACATCAAGAATGCTCTACTAGATTATTAGGGTGAATTTGTTTTCTCGGGTTTCCTTTTCTGCTAACGATTTCTTCTCGCTCTGTTGTTTATTTTTCCTATGTTTTCTTAGTTTTCTTAGTTGTGCTAATGTAATTGATTTTTTTTGCTTTGGGAAGCTACATTAAGAACGCTCTACTAGATTATTAGGGTGAATTTGTTTCTGGTTGATTAATATTTAATTAGTTATTAATTGAGGTGGCGCTTACGTTCGTGATTGGATTCTTTCAAACAAGGAAAATGCACGCACTTATCCTCGCACCATCGATTCCAAAGGAGGCTTGCATTTTATTTTTATCGTTCCTTTAGTTTTAAGTACATTTTTATACGGCATGTGATCTTTGTCGATAGATTATATTCCTCCAAGCCCTATCTAGTGCTCAAGTTCTGTATTGGTGTTGCTAACTTATATTAATGTATCAGGTCCGACTATGGTCCTCTCTTGGTTCTCACAGCTCGGGGCCCGGTTCTTGAAAGAGTCTGGAATAGGTATCTTTATTTGTTAATTTTTTTGCTTAATTTATTTGTCTTTGTTTTATACATCATTAGTTTTGGGTTTCCAACTTTTAATACTCCAAAATATGTGCCGAGAATGGTATTTAGTGCCATTATCGGTGTCGGGTTCTTTAGAACAATGATTTAAGTGATTTGTTCTGGTCTGTTGCTGAATTTGCATGGTTTGTGCTGGATGTCATTTGATGCTGATCATTGGCACGCTGTGGGCTTGTGGTCGGTTTCATAGGCATGGTGGGATGCACATATTTGGAGGTTGAAATGGTATCCTACGGTCATATGACCTTGTGGTAACATGCTAGAGAGATATTGCCAAACTACAAAGCAACGGGGCAGTTGGTGATCCAAAATTAATGCATCTAGGTATGCTGATTATTGTGCCACATATTGTTTTGGATTGTGATATAGTGTTACGCCCTACTGACATATAAGCATTAAAAAAATGCATCAAATGAGCAACAGTCATTACAAAAAGGCATAATGTAATGTGAAGTTGTTCTTTGGCTATATGGCTCGATTCTAGTTATACCATCCATATTATAGTTTTGTATAGGTGTACTACAATTAGACCAAAGTTACTTTAGTTTTAATAGAATAAGATCACAATTATACTATAGATATGTTGCAATGATGCTGTAACTGTATTGTAAATAATATTTAATTTTTATACTGAAGTTCTTGTAGCTCTACATTATATGTATATGCTATATACAGTTACCAAAGTTCTATTAGATCTATATTATAGTTATATGCTATCAAGGTTTTCAGTTTCGGTACCGATGGTTGTTTCGGCCGGTTGGTGGCACGGTCCGGTATGGTTTCATATCGGATCGGACCGACGCGAACTGAAACAAGAAAAGAAAGAAAACCGAGAGGAGGAAAAGAGAGAAATAGAGAGAGAGAGAGGGAGGAAGAAAGAAAATAAGGGAGGAGAAGGAGTTGGAGGGCCCGTCGGACGATCTCCAACTGGCCGTTGTGGCTACCAGATGGTGCAGTTCATGCGTGCGGTGCTGCGGGCGTGAAACAAGGGTGATGCCCCTTTACACGATTTTTTTTAAAAAATAAAAACTTAAGTGAAGCCGGCAAATGGTTTGTCGGCTTCACTGTTTAATAGATTTTTTTAAAAAAAATTAAAAAAATAAAGCAGGCAATCGAATTGCCAGCTTCATTGATTTTAATTTTAAAAAAAAATATTTTAAACAGTGAAGTTGGAAAATGATTTGCTGGCTTCATTGTTAATCCCCATTTTTAAAAAAGGGTCATGCATGAATTGGGGCCTGTTCCGTGATCATGACGCCACCTGCGCTGCTTCCACCGTCGGTGGCCACAACGGCCACTTAAAATCCTTCAGCGGCCTCTTTGCCGTTCCATCGTTCCATCTCCGGTGGTCTCCTTCCCTCTCTCTCTTTCTTGCTCGTTATGGTAGCTCTATTAGGCGAACCAAGTCGCGGCGGCTTCCACCATCCTTCGATAGCCATCGAGAGCTATCGCCGACTTCTAAAGGCATCCTCCTCTCTCTTCCTCTCCTCCTCTCTCAGCCTCTCTTTTTCTCTCTTTCTTTTGCGGCACCGGCGTGTGCCATTTTTCATGTCAGAATCGTCCCAATTTTCTGTCGGTCCAGTTCGGTACGCCGCGAACCGTCCGATTCGCGATGGTTCTGAGAACCTTATATGCTATCTTTGCAATATGGTTGTATTATTCTATGGTTACAATTTACTATAATTTTAGAGTCTGTTTGAATATTCCTACAAGATTGGATTGAAAATTATGTAGAAATCGGGCCTATTGCCTCATATTGTTTGTATTTTCTAAGAGTCGGTCTAAATCCAGCTTAGATCCTACCCTTTCGGCTACAAGAAGAAAAAAGATCTATAGAGGTCTTTTTTTCCTTCCCATGAGATTTGGGCTAGGTGATGTTTAGTCAATGCAGGGCCATGTTTCAATTGACGGCCCAATCTATGAATCCTATAGGATTTTCAATCCAGTTATATAGAAATATCCAAATAGACTCTTAATATAATTATACTTTAGTTATAATGTGGTGAACTATAGTTATAATGAAGTTACATTATTGTTATACCACACTTATATGACATCTATAACAAAGCTAATAGCTTATATGGTACTCAAACTATTGTTATATTACAACTATATTTTAATTACAATGTACTTGCATCATAACTATGACGTAGTTATTATACAACTTATACCATAGCTTAAGATTACTTATATCATATTTATGGTGGTTTCCATGAGCTTCATGCTCTTCGATGTCAGAAACAAACCACCTTCTTCACATGAAAAATAAGTGTAGAAAACAAAATAAAGGGTTTGTATGTCTTTTTGTTTGGTTTCTATTGGTACAAGACCATGTTGACAATACCCAGGGGATCTCGGGCATGAAACCATGCTACATGCCGCCATCGCACCAGCATGGAATGTGATTTACAATATGGACGGACATGATATATGCTTAACAATATGGACAACCATGTGTTGGCACTTAAATCTTGGATTTAGAATTATGTCACGACAAAGGCTGAAATAACGTAAAAAAGCAAAGAAATTTCTCGCCATCATTATTATTATTGTTACTATTATTGTTAATTTTTATAATATTAACATCATCTCCTAGTTCCCCAATTTTCATATCTCATGATGAGGATATTGCAAGGGAAACAACTTAATGTGATTTCATTATATATATATATATGTTTTCTTTGTTTTGCAGGTTCAGGCTGGGGATATGATAGATGGTGTCAAGCAAAGATGGAGATTGTCTTGCTGATGGTTTCCTAGGTTGATAAAGTCTTAGATTTTGTAAAGTTAACTTTTTGGTGTTATAAATTCAACTTTACTTTATTCTCCTTTTAGTGTAGCAAAAGTGATGTTAGAACTTATGTATAAAGTACAGGAGATTGGCTGTAACTTGTTTATTCCTTATTTTGAGTTTTAATATTTACTTTCTTTTATATTCAGAAATCTGATAGTGTATGGTCTTGTTCTTTAAATTTTGATGAAACTAAAAAGATAGTTGAAATTTTTTTCAGACTACCACTATGTATATTCAATTCTCTTTAATCCAATGGTGAAGATTATCTTATTTGCAGTTGTATATCTCTTTAAAGCTACGAGTTTTCATATATTATTTAGTGATACAGGATGATTAAATAAGTTACCAATGCACCATTTTTATTTTTATTTATTATTACAGGTGATCCATGTTTTGAAATTGGATAGGACGGTAATGTCCAAAAATTGATTATATACCAATATTTTATTATTAATGGTAGAGGTTTATTTATATCCACGCTTTGATAACTCCCATGAATTTTGATTCGTGTGTATTTAGATATCCATGTAATAAAAAAGGGTGTACACTAGGTCTATACCCACATATACATTCTCACCTATGTTGGATGTTACATGGATAAAATAGAAGATACACATACGGAAAGAAATAACGTGAGTGTAAACTACACCCATGCCGAACATACCCATGTTTAACCAAATGTGTGTACCAAAATGGGTGTAGGTATATTCCCATGTTTTTTAGAATTTTATCCATATATTTTTTACATGAATGTATCTCAGCTTTCTTATAGTGGGAAGTAGAAGAGTCCAAGTCTTAACTTTATCCATAGCATGTGCTCCAATACCATCAAATAGATGCAAATGTCCCAGGTTTGAGGGCTGATACTGCTGGGTATTATCCATTTATAATCATCCCATAACTGGGGGATGGAGGTGAAAGTTATCCATACCTAAAGATTGTCTGTCATATGCTATCAAATTGCATTGGAGTAATCACATAAAACCATTAAATGATCAGCTGATTCATGCATAATGAATAGCTAAAGGGAGTTTGCACGTGGTGTTTTCTTAGATTCTCTACCACAAAGACTCTATTTTGAATGAGAAGCTGGTTAAAGACTTTAACTTTGGTTGGGGAAGGTATTGACCATAACTTTCTGGCGGGTTGGGATATCATACCTCCATGAGTTAGGGAGAAACTTCCTTTTGAATCCCCTTTCCAAATTACAAAATCTTGTCCATCTTGAGGTGCAGTAGTTTGAAGAAGGTGATTAAATTGTTCATATCTGAGTTGACCAAAACCATTTAGAGGGGCTCTAAACATTGTTATTAGATCTTCTTTCCTATTGAAAAACACTGCCACTGAGCTATCAGGTGATGTGGACAAGAGGAACAAATCTGGGAACTCATCTTTGAGAAATTACCAATCTAGTAATCTTTCCAGAAGGAAGTTAAATTTTCTTTGCCCACTTGAAAGATACAACTCTGGAAGAATATGGTTTGTACCTCGAGAATGCTTTTGCAAACTGGTGACACGTAGGTGATATTGTATGGTTCCTTGATGTTTTGGGGTTTGTTTTGATGGTGTAACTTTAGTACAAATTTGAGCCAGATTTTTTATTAGTCTTTGAAGAGGCACCACCATCTTTTAGTTAGAAGATACTGGTTGGAAGTTTTTAAGTCTATGACTCCCATCCCACCAAGGAATTTAGGTCAGCATACGATAATGACCTCCAAAGCAGGGCTTGTCCCCCACCCCCCCCCTCCAGAGAAATTCTCATCATTTCCTGTCAATTCTATGCATCACATCTTGGGGTAGCTGGAAAGAGGCAATCCAATATGTTGGTATAGAACTTAGAACTACATTCACAAGGGTCAGTCTACCTCTAATGGAAAGCATTTTCTCTTTCCATGTATCTAATTTTTTATCGATTTATTTTATGATGAACATGCAGTCTGATCTTTAGGGTTTGGAGTGATGTAAAGGAAAATCCAAGTATTTGGTGGGAAGAGTGGAAGTGGAGCATCTCAGGATTCTAGCAAAAGCCTTTGTTTTTTTCTGACAATCTAATGCCGATTAACATGCTCTTTTCAAAATTGATCTTCATACCTGCAATAAGTTCGAAGAAGTACGAAATGAACCTTATGTTGGAGACATGCACCTTGGAGTCATTGCAGAGGATGATGGTATCAGCTGTGTATTGTATGCAGTGAATGTTACCCGATGCATCTAACATGCCAATTCTAGCAATCAATCCAGTTGTTGCTGCTAGTTTAAATATTCTGTCAAGGACATCTGGAACCAAAATGAATAGGAAAGGAGACAATGGGTCTCCTTGTTTTAATCCTCACCCAGCTTTAATCCATTTAGTCGGTTCTCCATTGATTATGGGTGCCAATTTGCTAATATGGAGTATGCTATGGATCCAGGAACACCACTTTGTTCCAAATCCTCTTTGCTTTAGAAGTAGCATAAGAAATTCTCAGTTGATATTTATCGAATGCTTTCTCAAAGTCTCCATCTTGAACGGTAATTCTTTGATCTTAGATTTCTTCCGGTAAGAGATTAGTTCTATTGCTGATGTGTGACCGTCCACAATTTGTCTGCATTGGCTAAAGGCTAATTGAGAGTCACTTCAAAAATCTTCATTATCCCATGGATCAAATAGATTGGCCTGTATCCTCGAACATTTCTGCACTCTTGTTTTTTTTTTTTTTTTTTTTTTTGTATCAAAGCAATGAATGAGTAATTTAGCCTTTGTAAATCCATTGAGTTGGAGTGAATTGCATTAAAGAGTTTGCATAGATCTTCTTTGATCAAGAACCAAAATTCTTGAAAGAAGGCTGATGAGAAACCATATGGCCCGGGAGATTTGTTTTTGGCATACTAAATATTGCTTCTTTAATTTCTTCCTCGGTGAAAGGGTTCCCAAGTTCATTTAAATCAATGCATTCCTCGCATAAATTCCTCCTATCTATTCGAAGGTCATGATTATCAGCCGATCTAAGAAGGTTGGAGAAGTATGAGTAGAAAGCTTCTTTAATTTATGGTGTTTGCGAGCATCTGTCTTTTATGTTCCAGATATGATGCGGTGTTTTTCTACTTTCTGGAACTCGCTAGTGTATGAAAAAAAATTGTATTTCAATCTCCATGTTTCAACCAAATTATTCATGGTCTTTACTACCGGATCATTTCCTCTTGTAGCAGAAGGTTATGAAATTATTTTTTGAGATTGTCTCTTTCTTCCCTGTTGGGGATAAATTTCGCTTCCGTCGATATTCAATCTGACGCTTAGCCTAATATAACCGACAATCTTGGAGGAGCTTCAATCGAAAATTCTTTCTCCAGCGGTCAAACTTCTTCAGTGGTCGAACTCCTTTCGAACTTCAGTCAAATTGTTTTCAGACTTTTCCATCAGTCAAATTTTTACAGAAGCTGAATGTCTTCCAAATTTCTCCTTCAGTCAAGTCCCTTCAGGAGTCAAAACTCCTTCTAGACTTCTTCTTCAGTCGGATTCCTCTAAGAGTCGAACTTCTCCTTCAGTCGAATTTCTACAGGAGACAAATTTTTTCCAAATTTCTTCTTTAGTCAAGTTCCTCCAGGAGCAGAACTCTATCCAAATTTCTCCTACAGTCGGATTTCTATAGGAGGCGAACTCCTTTCGGATTTCTCCTTCGGTCAAGTTTCTCCAGGAGCCGAACTCCTTGCGGACTTCTCCTTCAGTCGGATTTCTCTAGGAGCCGAACTCCTTTCGAATTTCTTCTTCAGTCAAGTTTCTTCAGGAGCCGAACTCCTTCCGGACTCCTCCTTCAGTCGGATTTTTTTAGGAGCCGAACTCCTTTCGAATTTCTCCTTTAGTCAAGTTTCTTCAGGAGCCGAACTCCTTTCGAACTTTTCTACAGTTGGATTTCTACGGAAGCCAAACTTCTTTCAGATTTCTTCTTCAGTCAAGTTCCTTCAGGAGTCGAACTCCTTCCAGACTTTCTCCTTTTGTCGGATTTCTCCAGGAGCCAAACTTCTTCCGGACTCCTCCTTTCAGCCGAATTTCTTCCAGAGCCGAACTCCTTCCAGACTCCATCAGTCGGATCCTCCAAGAGCCGAACTTCTTCCAGACTTTTCCATCAGGGATCTTCCAAGCCGAACTCCTCTGGAATTCTCCTTCAGTCATGTCCCTCCAGAAGTCGAACCCATTCGGACTTTTCTACAGTCGAATTTCTATAAGAGCCAAAACTCCTTTCAGATTCTTTCCTTCAGTTGGATTCCTTCAAGGAGCCGAACTCCTTTCGAATTTTCTTCTTCAGTCAAGTTCTCCAGAAGTCGAAACTTCTTCCGGACTCCTCTCAGTCGGATTCCTTCAGGAACCGAACTCCTTCCAGACTCCTTCTGTCGGATTTTTTAAGAGCCGAACTCCTTTTGACTCCTCCTTCAGTCGAATTCTCCAGAAGCCGAACTCCTTTTCGGACTCTTCCTTCAATCGGATTTCTACAGGAGCTGAACTCCTTCCAGACTCCTTCATCGAATTTTTCAGGAGCCGAAGTCCTTTCAGATTCTTCTTCAGTTGGATTCCTCCAGGAGTCGGACTTCTTCCGAACTTCTTCTACAGTCGGATTTCTATAGGAGTCAAACTTCTTTCGAATTTTTTCTTCAGTTAAGTTCCTCTAGGAGCCGAACTTCTTCCGGACTCCTCCTTCAGTCGGATTCCTCCAGAAGCCAAACTCCTTTAGACTTCTCCACAATCAGATTTCTCCATGAGCCGAACTTCTTCCGGACTTCTTCTTTAGTCAAGTTCCTTCAGGAGCCGAACTCCATCCAGACTTCTCCTATAGTCGGATTTCTACAGGAGCCAAACTCCTTCCGGATTTCCTCCTTCAGCCGGATTCCTTCAGAAGCCGAACTCCTTCCGAACTTCTCCTTCAGTCGATTCCTTCAGGAGCCGAACTTCTTTCGGATTTCTCCTTCAATTAAGTTCCTCAGGAGCGAACTCCTTCCGGACTCCTCTTCAATTGGATTCCTTCAGGAGCCGAACTCATTCCAGACTTCTCCTTCAGTCGGATTTCTATAGGAGCCGAACCCCCTTCTGGACTTCCCTTCTGTCGATTTCTATAGGAGCTGAATTTCTTTTGGACTTCTTCAGCTGGATTCCTCCAGGAGCCGAACTCCTTTCGGACTTCTTCTTTTGTCGAATTTCTACGGAAGCCGAACTTCTTCCGGACTCCTTCTTCAACCAGATTTCTTCAGGAGCCGAACTTCTTCCGAACTTCTCCTACAGTCAGATTTCTATAGGAGCCAAACTTTTTTCGAATTTCTTCTTCAGTCAAGTTCCTCCAGGAGCCGAACTCCTTCTGGACTCCTCCTTCAGCTGGATTTCTTCAGAAGTTGAACTCCTTTCAAACTTCTCCACCAGTCGAATTTCTTCAGGAGTCGAACTCCTTCCGAACTTCTCCTTCAATCAAGTCCCTCCAAGAGTCGAACTTCATTCGGACTTCTTCTATAGTCGAATTTCTATAAGAGCTGAACTTTTTTCGGATTCCTTGCCGAACTCCTTCCGAACTCCTCCTTCAGTCAGATTCCTTCAGGAGTCGAACTTTTTCCGAATTTCTCCTTCAGTCAAGTTTCTCTGAAAGCCAAACTCCTTCCGGATTCTTTCTTCAGCTGGATTCCTCTAGGAGCCGAACTCCTTCTGGATTTCTCCTTCAGTCAAGTTCCTCCAAGAGCCGAACTCCTTCCGAACTTCTTCTTCAGTCTAATTTCTATAGGAGCCAAACTCCTTCTGAACTTTTTCTTCCGTCGGATTTCTACAGGAGCCGAACTCATTCTGGACTCCTCCTTCAGTCGGATTTCTCCAGGAGCCAAACTTCTTCCGGACTCCTTTAGTCAGATTCCTTCAGGAGTCGAACTCCTTCCGGATTTCTCCTTCAGTTAAGTTTCTCCAAAAGCTGAACTCCTTTCGGACTCTTCCTTCAGCTGGATTTCTCTAGGAGCCGAACTTCTTTTGAATTTTTTCTTCAGTTAAGTTCCTCCAGGAGCCGAATTCCTTCCGAACTTCTCCTTTAGTCGAATTTCTATAGGAGCTGAACTCCTTCCGGACTTTTTCTTCTGTCGAATTTCTATAGAAGTCGAACTCATTTTGGATTCCTCCTTCAGTCGGATTCTTTCAGGAGCCAAACTCCTTCCGAACTCCTCCTTCAGTCGGCTTCCTCCAGCGGATTACTTTCAGATTTCAGCTAGCATTCCTCCCGGATGATCCTTTCTAGCCGCATTCCCTTTAGGAGTCCGAACTTCTCTCGAATTGACATATGTCAAAGTTCTTCACCAATCAACGCCTGCTTCCTCCGAACTTTAACTATTAAATCTCGATGAACGGGCACATCACGACAACTCTTCCCCATAGCAAACGTCATGCGGCCCCGAGCGGTCCACTACCGGATGGTTATGGCTATCACTATCAGTCTGACGACACCTCTCTCTTCGTAGCAAATCTCATGCAGCCCCGAGCGGCCCGCTATCGGATTGTTATGGCTATCACTATCAATCTGGCGACATCTCTCTCCGTAATAAATTTCACATGGCCCTGAGTTGCTTACGATTGAATGGTATGGCTGTCACTATCCATCTACTACAAGCTCCATCTATAAAAAGGGATCCTTCAGATACGTTTTCTCTAAGCTCTCTGTTTCTTCTCAAAATTTTGCCGAATTCTTTTCTGAGCATCTCATTTCTGTTGATCAGAAAAGCTGATTTGATCGTTGAAGGGTTCTGTCAGAGCCATCACCACTGACTTCGGATGGAACTTTATTTTGTAGATCACCGACTGTGATCTCTTCTTTTTCAGCTCCAGTTTAATTCGGTGTCAATCAGATTCTACATCAATACTTTCTTTCTTGAATATCTAATGGACCATCTTCTTTTCTATCAAATTTTTGAATTCTATCTTTGATGGTATTTTTCTTCTAGATGACGTTGCCATTGGTGATCTCATTCTATTGTTTGAGTCTGTTCCTTAGAAAATTGATTTTAAGTGATATATTTGCTACGGCATCACTTGCAGATGGTGCCATCATCTACCATCCAGCCACCAATTCTTTGAAATTATCTATTTTTAGCCAATAGTTTTTTAATCGAAAAAATCTTCTTCTTTTTTTCTTTTTTTTTTGATTCTCGAACTCTAAAAGAATGGCGGTTGTCAGATGTAATCTTGGCTAAAGGCCACAAAAGATGAGGTGGATAAGCTAACACCCATTCTAGCGACACCAGGTGATGGTCTAGCTTCACAAGAGTAGGGGTTGGACCAAGTGTAAGATAAGTGATTGAGATTTAACTGCATCAAATAGAGTATCATGATTAAGGTGTTGAACCGTGCAGATGGCACGCTGTGTTCAGATGGGCTATTTCGATTGGAGTAAAACCTAGTTAAATTGAAATCTCCAATTATAATCTAAGATCTTTGCTAAAGGTGTCGAATGTAATAAAGTTCTCGAAGGAAGTAATCTTGCTGATTTATTCTGTTTGGTCCACGTACATCCGTCAAAACCCATTCAAGATTCTTCTGGTCATGATTCGGTTTATGCTTAATGGATAATAAGTACAACCCCATAAAGTAAAGAGATCCAGGGCCTCTTGAGGCTCCTATAGAAGGCTTGGTTTGCCAACTGTCTAAATGATGTCCACTAAATTGTTGAATGATTTTGCAATCCAGATCTTCTGCTTTGGTTTCCTGGAAATGGACTATTTCGCATTTTGAAGCTACAATTATTTCACAAACAAGCCGTCTTTTTTTTCTTTCGTCCGAGGCATCGTACATTCTATGAAAGATTTACCATTACAATTGGGAAAGAAACACCAACTTAGATTGGGATACATCAGTTCTCTAAACCTTTAGCACGCTGCGTAGAAACTGATCTGGGTCGGTATGATGAACACAAGATGGCTCCTAGATGGCCCATTACTTTGAAGATCCCATAGAACATGATTTGGTTTTAACTTGCAAACTTTTTATTTGATATAGAGGGTTCCATGTCTACACGGCTCTAGCGGGAGAGGAGGCCGGTGAAAAACATGATTTTAGAAGGTTCCAATAAAACAAACCAAAATACTACTGAGAGTGGAGTCTCTTAAGAGGTCACGGCGTTGATGTGATTGCCGCAATGCAACGCTTCCATATGCTTGAGTAAGTTCACTTCTTCATCGTCAACATTCGAGAAAACGATGCGTCAATGAGTTGAGAAAGAGTATATCTTCGGTGCGGAGCTCTACATTTTCCAATCCTAATAATAATAGCCTTTGTGGCTCTGAGTCTGGTGGTTCACTTTTTGAGAAAGGCTCGAAAATGCAGTCGATGCTGGCTATTGGGAGGTTTTTTGTGTGTTGGGGGGTTCGTTGGGTCCATAGAGTAACCAAACGAGGTGGTGGCTTGTAGCGAGGCAATTAATGATGGATTGAAAGATTTTTTTTTTAATGGGATAATATGGAGTTGTACGTTAGGCTAAGTAGATTTTGGTGCAAGAATGCTTGACTAGTGGGCATGGGTTCAATCAAGGAATTGATGGTCAGTTCATTTTTTAAGTTTGAATTAAAAAAAAAAATTCTTTGAATAAGGTGTTGAGGAAGAAGATAGAATTCAAACTTCTATCTTCTTGAGGAGTGGGAATAATCTGGGCTTGGGCCTGCATGGACGGAGGGGATTGTTGGAGGGAATTGTCCTTCGTTCCCATTCCAAAAGCCCCACCCATTGTTGCCATCACTAGTTTGCCCATTTTGGGATCCAGGATCCGAGCTCTCAAAGATAGGTTCCTACTATGAGATAAAGTTAACGTCAATAGATATTCTATATGTTTGGGAGCCCATTGTTAACTCAATGTTTTCTAGAATATCTTCAAATTTTTCATAATAAAATATGATGTCGAAGCCTGTAAAATCTTTCCATCAGAGACTTAAGCAACCTACCTATGGAGGAACACCAAAACCCGAAATAATCAAGGCTACTACTTCTGCCATCCAATAGTGCAAAGGGAGGTTATAAATTGTGGCATAAATCTTGAGTTTTAGTTTGTGCTGGTCTCCTTCTCAATACTCATTCCAATGGTTGATGATGAGCAAGAATCCATCACCTTGAATATGCCCTAATGCCATAAGAGATTGAATAGACTAGCGGTCTAGAAACAAAATAAAGAACTGAGAGGTAGAGAGCTGTTGGGTTTTTCATGAGCCAAGTTTTTTAGCTTTTTGAGCCAGAATGTTAGAAACATCATCTATCTTAATCGGATGTCCAAAGGATTCGACAAAAACTGCTCGTTCAAGATAGTGAGTAATACAACTTATTTCCAATATGAATGGTGGGCGAAAGGCTTTTGATAGAGTTGAGAAGCTGGGTTGCGAGTTGAGGTAGGTAGTGCAAGTGGTGGAGTACTCCTGCTATCTTGTATGGTTGGTTGGTGTGGGATATTTGAATGGTTTCATAATTAGCAAGGAGAGCTTACGAATTTTTGCCCTATGACCGAACTTACGGCAAATGAAGCACTAGATTGGATTCCAGCAAGAAAATCTAGAGTGATCTGGGCTACCACATTTGGAAGATACCCCCTTTTTAAAGTGGTAAGGATGGGTTTTAGGAAGATGGGTTGAGGGATTGCATACCTGGAAGAAGTTGACAATTGGAGTGGTGCCAGCTACCTTGGAAGCTATGTAGCCAATCTGACATTTGGTGAATCGGCGGAAGGATGTAGCTGGTCTATTATTCGATAGAGCGGTGCGAAATCCCTCCCCTCTAACAATGTCGGCATATGTACATGTTTTAGGATCTTCCATGCAGAATTAACCATTTTATGTAATCTTCACTAGGAAAGGAAGGCACCACCACTAGCTTTTCGGGATAGTAGCCTGTAGGGATCCATTATCCTTGGGCCTCAAGCGTTTTTATGTTTTGAAGTGATTGAGGTCCACTTTAGGTCAACAATCGAGGGGGTTTGACGAAACGGTTCTCAGCCATAAGTCTAAAAACTGAAGATCTCACACTATTGATAGATAGCATATGAATGGTACATGAGAAGGGAGTGATTCTTTCATTGGTTACCTGAGAAGACTTTCTACTAAGGTTTGTGTGACATATGTGTGAGGTGCCAAAGAACGACCATCAGAAGATTTTGGGTTATAGGGTAGGTGTTAGGATGTAGGGATGAGTACGGGGCTCTCCTACTCCAGGATCGCTAGAGCTCCTCTCTCTAAATGCCATTTTAAGGCTAAAATATTTTAGTTGTTTAGTTGAGAATGATGGATCATAAGAAAGATTGAAAAGAGATCCTAAAATATTTCACATTTTCACCCATTTGAAAATCAACTATTTAAATCATTTGATGGTTACTATAAATTTAATTAATGGAGGGTTGTATAGTAACTATCAAATGATTTATATAGCTAATTTTTAAATAGATGAAAATATGAAATATTTTAGGATCTCTTCTCAATCTTTCCCATGATCCATCCTCCTCAACTAAACAACTGAATTTTTTCTCCATGGTTTTGTGAAGTTAACCACTCAAAGATTTGGCCCAATAGCTAAGTAAAGAATTGTACAAGTAGAAATCTAGTTGAATTACCAACTTGATCTCTTAAATTCTTTCCAGAATCCCATCCAAGATACAAAATATGTTCCTTCATCCCTTTAAAAGCTTTATAACAATTGATTCTATGAAATGTAGATACCAATTCATAAAATAAAATGGTAGATACCAATTCATAAAATGGCATACGAACAAGGTATTGTTGCACTAAGATAATAAAGCAGAATAAAAGAAAAGACCCCATAAGCTAAAAGGTTGAGGAAAAAAAGAAGGTATATGACTTTCTTCATGGTTTTCATTTCATCTATATATCCTCCTATCTAACATGGGTTTTTCTTGAAATAATGTGAGAGGCAAGATGGATGGTTAGGATTATTTTATGTAATAGTCCTTTATTTAATTCGTAGTTGAATTAAGTGTTTCATGAAAGTTGGCACAAGATGCATATGTCTTATCTAATTAATCAATAATGTGATTTACGTATCTAATTCACCAAAAATTTGATAAAAATTTTCATAATCCAAGGACATGCCACTAGATTTTTCTTTTGACAAAAAGAGTATGGTAAAATAAAACCACATAGATAAGATGAAGAAAAAGAAGAAAGAAATAAATCAAAAATGAAATGAAAAGTAACAAATGCAAACTAACCAAGAACCTATCATTTTCACAACCTATAAAAAGGCTTTTATAGATGGCTCAATTGATTTCCTTAAGCCTTTGATGAATATGTACTTGGATATCCCATAGCTTTAGGGTTTGAAGGAGGTTGACATGGCATGAGAGTGAAGTTGAGCCATGGTTCCACAACTTCTTGTCTATATTAAATGGGAAAATGAACCCAACCAACCACTACCTCTCCTTTGGAGCACCAAGGATCCTCCTAATCTAGTGGAACCAATTCCATATGAAGGTAAGTCCATTGCAAATATATTTATTGAAAAAGAAAAGGAAATTAGAATCAATATTCCCTTCATGGTGCCTTTGATGGAATAGATCAAGCTCTATATGAGACCAAGCCTTAAAACTTGATTGAGTGACCAAACAGCATAGTAGGACATGTTATATTATAAAGCCCGATAGCATCAATAATTTGAGCAGTAAGTTTCATTGGACTCCCTATAGACCCTTCTCACTTCTAGCATATCTTGCTCTTCTTCTCTCAATGTTTTCTTACTTAGTTTGCATATGAAATTGCTAAAGATGAACATATAGAACTTCAAGGCAAATTTTATAGAAAAAAATTAGCTTTTATCTGAACACACGTGGTAGTCAACACTCAATGACTCGAGCATTAAATTACTTGCCCTATTTTGTTTTTATTGAAAAGTTTTTTTTTTTGATAAGAAAACGAACCATATCCTATATAAGGTAGAGAGGAGTGAAAACAAAGTATATATACAACTCTCAATTTGGGAGGAAAACCAAAAGAAGCCACCCAAAACAGGAAATATAGTTAAGTATACAGTATTACAAGTGAGAGAACTAAATAAGCAAGCACTTAGAGGAAGAAGAAATGCTGATATCCCATGGCTGATAAATATTGCCGTATTTCTAAAACTATGGTAAAATAGTGGAAAATCTGAAACTGTAAAAATAATGTGATAGTCCTCTATGTGAATAGATGTATTTAAAGCTGTAAACTAAAGAACCAGAGATTGTAAGAATGAAAAGATGAGCATCCAGTCAAAATATTTTGGGAGATTACTAATAGGAAACCTTTTGCATAACCCTTTGGAAACATGATTAAGTAGTAAATTGAGGGTCCAAACATGTAAGTGTAAACTATAATTATGATATTTTAGATGCATGCTTTAGATCAAGAACATCAAATTAAATTCAGGATCATAAAGGGGTTTTCATAATCTTCATACCTGATGCAGAAAAATTTATTGCAGAAGAAAAAGATATCTTTTCTACCTAAAAATTGATTTTTCTCCTTTCTTCCATTTCTTATGGCATAGCAATAATGATGGAGTTTCTACATCTCTCTAATAAATAGGAATAGGACCTCTATTTATAAACTTTTATCGATACTTACATCAAGTAACCAGATGAGATTTGAATTCTATTTGAATTCAAATAATCATTATTAGAATTCAAATTCTAGAGTCCATAATAAATCGGCCACTTAATCGAGACATTTTCTAACATTCTCCCACTTGATCCGATTATAACATTATACATGAACCTTAAGCATTCATAATAAAATAAATCTCTTTCTTAATATTCATCATAATTATCTTAGTATGATAAATTACTAAATGCGAGTTATGGCGGTCATATACAATTTAATTAGCATACTCCCTTCCATATACCACAACACTTACAATTTAACATACCAGGTCTGTAAGATAGATATATATGCATATATCTTTTCATTATGGTCCATAATAATGTCTTATAGAGGTTTTCCTATTATAATTAAACATAATGTAATTTATATGTACACCATCATAAGAAATAGAAAATTTATTAATATAAATGAGAAATACTTTATTGAGCTCAGAGTATCTAAAACATCATTAACACATTATTCATTAATACAACTAAGATCCATTCTATGTATATGTTCTTTAAATGTCTTTGATTGCAAGTCTTTTGTCAACAGATCTGCAATCATAAGATCGGTTTCAATATGTTCTATAGACACTCTTTATTTTTGAACTTTCTTCTTAACAACAAAATATTTTAATTTTATGTATTTTGCACCTCTTGAATATTTATCATTTTTGGAGAAGAATATTGCTGCAGAATTATCACAGTAAATTTTCAGTGGCTTGGTAATGATGTCAATAATTTCGAGTCCTGAAATAAAGTTCTACAACCATAATGCCTGGCTTGTGGCTTCAAAATATACCACAAACTCGGTTTCATAGTTAATAAAGCAATGACAGACTTCTTGACATTTTTTCACGATATTGTTCCTTCAGCAAACATAAAGAGATAATAATATATGAATTTTTTACTATCAGTGCATCCAGCAAAGTCTGAATCTGAATATCTGATCACATCCAAGTAGTTGCATCTCTTATATATGAGCATGTAATTTTTTGTTCCTTATAGGTATCTCATGACTTTCTTTGCAGCTTTTCAATGATCTCTGTCAGAATTACTTTGATACCTGCCTAGCATCCCGACTGTAAAATTGATATCTGATCTTGTACAAGTCTGCACATACATTAAACTGTCTACAACAGAAATATAAGAAATTGATTCCATTTTCTTTCATTCTACATCATTCTTTGGACATTACATGAGATTGAATTTGTCTCCTTTCTATACTGGGATAATTCTGGCTGAACATTTGTTCATATTAAATTTTTTTAGAATTCTTTTGATATATTCTTTCTGAGACAATCCTAGAATATCTTGTGATCTATCACGAAATATTTCAATTCCTATCATATTGGATGCATCTCTCATATCTTTCATTTTAAAATTCTTCGAGAGAAAATCTTTCGTCTCATGAAATATACTTAAATCATTAGCAACAAGCAAAATATCATCAATATATAGAACTAAAAATATAAACTTGCTCTCACTTATTCTTTGGTATATACATCGATCAACGATATTTTCTTTATAATCAAAAGATATTATGGTATCGTTAAACTTAATGTACCATTATCTAGAAGCTTGGTTTAGTCCATATATTGATTTCTTTAATTTACATACCATTTAACCTTTTTCTTTTATCGAGAAGCCTTCAGGTTGATCCATATAAATTTTTTCTTTTAATTTTTCATTAAGAAAGACTATTTTCACATCCATTTGGTGTAACTCTAAATCATAATGAGCCACCAATGTCATAATAATTCTTAATGAGTCTTTCTTTGAGATCGATGAAAATATTTCTTATAATCAATGCCTCCTTTCTAAGTATAATCCTTGGTAACAAGTCTGGCTTTATATCATTCGACATTATCATTTGAGTCGCACTTGGTCTTAAAGACCCATTTACATCCGACTCGTTTAGAACCTTCTGGCAAATCAACAAGATCCTAGACTTTATTATCTTTCATGAATTTTAACTCATCTTTCATAGCATCAATCCATTTGTCAAACTCAGGACTTTCTATGACTTGTGAAAATGAAATCGGATCTTTATTAATTCCAATATCAAAATCTGACTCCTGTAAGTATACCACATAATTATCAGGAATAGCTATTTTTTTTTCTTTCAGATCTTCTTAAAGGTATTTCTAGTGGTTCAGGAATGTTAGACGTTTGTGAATTAGTTTCTTCATGGGGTAATTCATTATTCAAATGTTGTTCATTATTACATACAATATTTTATATAGGTATGGATGAAGAAACACTTATAGGTAATAAAATATCTATCCTAACTTTCTTTATTTTCATACTATTTTGTTCATCACTCTCACTGACTTCATATTTTCAATAAATCTAGCATTACCGATTTCAACAATTCTCAGACTATAGTTTGGACAATAAAATCTGTATCTTTTAGATTTTTCTGGGTAACCAATAAAGTAACCACTAACCATTCGAGAATCTAATTTTTTTTTCATGTGGATTATAAATCTTTGCTTCCACTGCGCAATCTCCAACATAAAGGTGCCTTAAACTAGGTTTCCTTCCAGTCCATAGTTCAAAAAGAGTTTTTAAGACTGCCTTATTAGGAACCATATTTAATAAATATATAGCGATTTTAAGAGCATACATTCACAATGATTTGGATAATGAGGAGTTACTTATCATGCTCCTAACCATATCTATTAATGTTTGATTTTATCTTTCAGCTATATCATTTTGCTGAGGTGTACCTAGTATAGTGTATTATGCATATATACCATGTTTTTTGAGGAACTTTGCAAATGAACCTGGATATTATCTTGTTTCATTATATTTTTCATAATATTCATCATCTCTATCAGATCTTATAATTTTCATCTTTTTATCTAATTGCCTTTCAACCTCATTTATAAACACCTCAAGGACGTCTGCTTGAGACTTTTCATGAAGCAAATAGATAAAACTATAACATGAAAAATCATCGATAAAGATGATAAAATATTTATCTCCACTAAAGGATAGAACATCAAAAGTCCGCATATACTAGTGTATATAATTTCAAGAAGCTGGCTACTTCTAATGACGTCTTTCCTATTATGTTTAGTTTGCTTTTTATTGATGCAATCTATACATATACCAAGATCAGTAAAATCTAGATTTGATAAAATCTTATTTTTTACTAATCTTTCTAATCTTTCTTTGGATATGTGATCCAAACATTTATGCCATAAGTAAGTAAAATTATTATTTAATAAACTATGCTTAATACTATAATTATGATGCACAGTAAGAAGGGATTCAGCAAAATGATTATCAAGTTTTAATTTATATAAACCATCAATAAGTATTTCAGAGCTAATAAAATAAGTATTTTTATATAAACTAAAACAACCATATCCAAACCTAAAATTAAATCCAAAAATATTAAGTTTCGAAAAAAAAATTAGATTCCTAGAAATTGAAGATACATAAGCTGTCTGTAATATATCTAAATGATAATCAGTATCCAGGATCAATCAATGAGTGCCTGTGCCTTCAATCGGAACCTTCATACAATTCTCCATGAATATAAAGTCTTCAGTTGGATTTGTGATTTGAATCGAAAGAAATCCCTACATCAAATTAGAGACATGAGTGATAACGCCAGAATCAAGCCACCAAGTATTATTAGGAACTTTAGTTAGGTTTGATTCAAAACATACAAAGATATTAGATTTATCTTTCTTTTCGAATCAAGCCTTACATTTCAAGTAGTCTTTCTGATAGTATTCAATTTTCTTATAGAAGTGACATCTATTCAGCTTTAGTTCTTTCTTATCAGCCTGAAAATCTTTAGCAAGCATTTTTTTCTTCTTGAACTTGTTGGCTTTTTTCTTGTATCCTTTACTAGCTTCTTGATTCATGAAGTTGATGGAATGACTATCTTATTTTTTTAGCCTTATTTCCTCCTGAGTAAGTATACTGGACAATTCACTTACATTCCACTTATCCTTAACAGTGTTATAATTGATGTGAAAAGGTCCATACTCAAAAGATAGTGAATTCAGAATAAATTACACTAAGAAGGAGTCATCAACAGTCATTCATAAGGTCTTTAATCTTGCTGCAATGTTAGTCATTTCTATAATATGGTTTTGCATACTCCGTGATCCATCAAACTTCATGATCGTGAGTTCTGCCATTAATGTACTAGAACGTGACTTATTTGCAGAACAAAAATATTCTTTCACTAACTTCAAATATTTTTTTACACTTTTTATTTATGGAATAGTACTCTTAATGTTGTTGGTAGTAAACATTCACATAAACATAAGGTTTAATCTGTTAGAACGTTTCCATGCTTTATAGTATAACTTCTCTTCCTCACTGCTGGAATCCGTAAGAGCAGTAGGCTTATTTTTCAGTAGTGCTAAGTCAAGATCCAATACTCCTAAGTGAAAATTGACTTGTTCACTCCATTTAGAAAAATTTAAACCATTAAATATTGTAACATATGAAGCATGCGAATGAAGAAAAATAGCTACATAAATAATACATAAATGCTCAAATTAAAATAATTCCATAATGAATTCAGACAATTAACAATAAAAACATATTATAATTCTCCTTTGGATATATATTACAACATACTATCATAATTTAATACCATAATTAATTTTTTAATAGATAATTAAATATTTCCAACCAAACATATCTGTTATCTTTGGATATACAAATATATTTAATCAAAGAATATTAATTTACCTCTGTTACGCTCATTATTCATGGAATAATGATTCACCTTTGGATGAATCCTGAAGTTTTAATGAATAGTGAACATCAATTTATCCACTAAATTTTTCATTAATAGGTATTTAATCATGGATAAATGAACAGACTATGCATGATAAATTTTTTTAAATATTCTAGTTTGGCCACTTTGGTAACTAACAAACTACACATAAGATCATGCATATAAATAATAATTAGATTTTTAAATGCATGTTAAACATTCTAGTTTGGCCATTTTGGTGACTAACAAATCATACATAAATATTAGAACATGCATATAAATATTAATTAAAATTTCATCAATAATTGATCCAAGATCTTTATTAAACTAAGGTTTAAAACAAGCTTAATGAATCATTAAAGCATAAAACAGTTAATTCAGGGACAAAGAAATTTTTGAGCACTATTTTGAAATTTCAAAATTTTTAGGGGCTAATTTGCAAAAGGATCCATAACTGTAATTAGATTCTTTTATAATTTAAACTTGATTGAGGGCTTAATTGCAAAAACCTTGAACCTAATTTAAATAGGCTCAATTTGGTTTGACTTGACTCAATCAGTTTTTTTTAAAAAAATATTAATGGGTTACAACTTAATGGATGCTGATCAAATCTGAACCCGAAACCCACTAGTCCTTTAGGGCTTTCTTTCTTCTTCCTCCCAAAATGGTTTTTCATGCCCAAAGGTGGCCGATCGATTGCCAATCGCCGCCAAGCGCGGTGTTTCCTTGTGCACCACGGTCCTGCATGGCACCACCACCTTGTGCGGCTGCCTGCCCAAGTTTCGATTTCTGCCATGGTAGACCATCGGTCCAATGCTTCACAACCATTCTCCATGCTACTGCTGGTCCTCTTTTAGGCCAGATTGGAGCTGATGCCGGCTCCCTATCTTCCTCTACCATCGATTACATTTTTGGCATCATAGATTTCAAATGATCGAATGGCCGCCATCACGTCGCTGCCACTTTCGAAAGACAGTCGTGGCTTGCTAGCGTCATGCCTGTTCGTTGGATGACTTGGGTCGATCGGTGTGGCTGACCCCAAAAATCTTTTTTTTTATTATTATTCATTGTCGATAAACATTAGATCCAGCCATCCTCAGCAGATTAATGTAGAGATTACTGAAATTTGATCATCAACAATGGGAGAAGGGCATACGACGGTAGAAAGATCCATTACATAATTTAATTAATTTATTTATTTCTACCATCAAAAAATTTTAATCTAAAAATTTTAAAATAAATAAATAATTTTTTTATTTTATGAAGATCATGAAAAACTGGCTCTGATACCATATGTAAACTATAATTATGATATTCTAGATGCATGCTTTAGATCAAGAACGTCAAATTAAATTCAGGATCATAAAAGGATTTTCATAATCTTCATACCAGATGCGGAAGAATTTGTTGCAGAAGGAAAAGACATCTTTTTTACCTAAAAATTGATTTCTCTCCCTTCTCCCATTCCTTATGGCGTAGCAATAATGATTGAGTTTCTATGTCTCTCTAATGATTAGGGATAGGACCTCTATTTATAGACTTTTATCGATACTCCTATCAAGTAATCGGATGATATTTGAATTCTATTTGAATTCAAGTTGATCATTATTAGAATTCAAATTCTAGAGTCCATGATAAATCGACCATTTAATCGGGACATTTTCTAATAGTAAGATGTGCCTTGTATTGAGAAGATATAAAGGATAATAACAATTACTTAGAACCTACTTTAGTTGAGTGGAACAAAATATGTGATGACCAAAGCAAAGTTCCACATAGAAAGACATGAAGTAGCTGAAGGAAACAGTGCAGGATTTGCTATGCTATTTTCGAAAATTTTTTGAAAATAGCAAGAAAGCAATGAAAAAATAATTAATCTAATTAATTATCTATTGATTATATCAGATTATTTAATCCTACACATTAGGATCTAAATATAATGTAAATGCATATATCAATAGATCTGAAAATAAAAAACTACGTAGTAAACTATTTACTACATCTACGTATTCAGAATATAATACTATTTTATGGATAGTTGATCATCATGATCTGATCATCGTCAAGAAATTTTACTGGTTATGATGCAGCCACATAAGTGTCTAGCCTCCATGGATCATCCACATGAGGCTTCTGATCCTAATCGACTCCCATGCGAGTGCTAGCTTGACACCAAAGTTTTTCAGAGGCTATTTTGATCGAACACCCTCGATCCTCATCTACGAGCTTCACAGATACTCTGGGTCACTGGTAGATATAGTAGAGAGGTAGAGGAGGTTCTCCATAAAATTTCGTGGGCTTTCGACACTCGTAGCTCACGAAATGGATTTTCGAATCCTAGGTCAAATGCACCTTGAAATCCTATGCTAGCCTTTCTCTGGTTTTCTCCTCACGAGATTTTTTTCAAACTTTTTCTCATGCACCAGGAGGCTCACGAAAGTCCTCTCTCAATCTCAAATCAGTTCTTTCATGTCCTAAAAATTTTTTCTATTTATTTTGCACCAAAGAGTGTAGACACCGCATGGAGAGATAGATCGGATTGGTTGTTAGGCCAAATTCAAACTCATTTTGAATTCAATCTCCAAACCATCTGATCCCATCCACAAGGGACATGAGAAAGGCTGGGTGTGAACTTCTTTTGGTGTGGAAAGGAATCACGAGAAACCTTTTCTCATGTAGTAAAAGTGTCGCAAAAGAGAAGGGTGGCGAATGGATAAGGTAGAGGTTGTTTTTTATCCAAGTTTAAATCTCATTCAAATCAAAACAAATAACAACCAAACCTTATCCATTTGGAATATGGGAGACCTAGTCAAAAGCTCTTTTATGCATGGGAAATAAGTTATGAGAGAATTAGATTAAATTTTTAAGTGGGCGTGAGTTAAATGGCATAGGAAAAGAAGACTAGTCAAACTAGTCTTTGAAATTCAAACTTGAACCAATTGAACCAACCAATTCAAAATAGATTAGGCCCAATTAGACTAATTTAAACCCAACATGTTTAGACTTAATTAGGCTCAATTAAATCTTAATAAAATTAAGAATTGATCAAGCTCAACCTCTGATCAAATCAGGGTTCAAACCTCCTCAACGATTAGGTCAACCAATAACCTAATCGGATCAGACCCAACTAAATCCAATTCAATTAAACTTGAACCAAAAATAATTACTCAATTAAATTGAGTTAATTAGTGATTAAATTACTAATAAAATCTCTCATAAAATTAGAGTATAAATCTAATGGATGTCCAGATAATAGAGTCCCATCAAAATAAAATTCTTGATCGAAGAGTCCCAAACTAGTGGGACTCTTGATCCCAGAGTTCGAAATAAGTAAAACTCATGATTGTGGAGTTTCAACTCTCAATCACAGAGTCTCAGACATATAGGACTCAGAGTTCTAGAGCTGTGGGACTCTTGGTCGAAAAGTTTCAGTCCAGTAAGACTCTTGACCACAGACTCCTAGACATTGAGACTCAATGTCCTAACCTAGTAGGACTCTCAATCGAAGAGTCTCAGTCCAATGGAACTCTTGACCATAGAGTCCTAGTCGAGTGAGACTCTTCACCAGCCATCAAATCAGGTAGGAACCTCTGGTGTGTATGACTCCATAGGTCTGAATCTAAGCCGATAGCACAGAATTCAATTTCTATACTAATCAAAGTGACCATTTAGTAATGGTATCTGACGTCCGGATAGATCGAATAATCGCAATCACAACATTCAGAACCTACGTAAATATGGTTATCGTATAATTCATCCCTATGATCTCTATGTAATAGATGACTCAGGGTTAGACTTCAACCCTAGAAAATACATCCACGTCGTGTCTCAAAGTAATTAGTCCCGTGACTCCTCACTAAGACTATTCTAGCTAAGATTTTACTAAATTAAAATATAATTGAACACAGCTCCTAAAATCAAGAGTGGTCAATTTTATCTTAATACACGCACAAACTCCATAAGTACTTAACTGTGCTCAGAAATCTTTCGTTACTGAATTAGAAATTTAGGTAGTCCGACACCAAAACATAGTAAGTTACTTGAAAGTCACCATAATGATCTCAGATCGAAGGAATATTTATATCCATATTCCATCGAAGCTAATCTTGATAGGAGAAAAACCCCGGAGTTGGTCACATTCAGTGCAGATGTACCCATATATCTCACTTACATGCCATATCAATATCTCAACACTCCTTCGTTATAAGGACAACCAACCTATATGGCATACAACGATCTATACTCGATAAATATTATCGTCCTAAGTAACAACGTATCATTTGGTCGTGAACTAGTTAAAGACTAAACGATAAATCCTTCTTTGTTGAATCTAGATAGTCCTAAGGACTTCATCACAACACAGGAGTTCATTAGAAGACAACAGAATTTATGATGAAAAATATCAAAATATTTTTTATTAATTTATAATTTATATACAATTATAAATGTATGGCCCAATTATCAATAGACTGACGATTGGCTTTGAAATACATTTCCAACAATCTTCCACTTGGACTAAAGTCAATCGATGCAGTATCTAATACCTATCTTTGACTTAAAGTTGTTGAACTCCTTCACTGTAATAGCTTTAGCGAATGGGTCGGTCAGGTTCTCCTTTCCATCGATCTTCTGAAGGTCGACGTCATTTTGATCCATAATCTTTCAGATAAGATGATAGCGGCGCAGAATATGCTTCGTCCGTTGGTGTGTCCTTGGTTTCTTCGTCTGAGCAATGACTCCAGAGCTATCATAATAGATCAGAACTGGACCATCAAGGGAGGGTGCTACTTTGAGCTCGATGATAAATTTTTTTAGTCACATCGCTTCTTTGGTAGCATCTGATGCAGCGACATACTCCGCCTCATAAACTGAATCGATCATAGTATGCTGCTTAAAACTCTTCCAACAAATGGCCCCACAATTAAGGATAAATATATATCCCGACACACTCTTGCTATCATCATGATTAAACTGAAAACTAGAGTTTGTGAACCCCATAAGTTTTAAGTCCGATTCACCATATACAGACCACTGATCCTTAGTATTTTTTAAATATTTCAGGATGATTTTAACAACCTTCCAATGATTCTCCCCTGGATTAGATTGGTATCTACTCACTACACCTAGTGAGTCTGCCATATCTGGTCGCATACATGTCATGGCGTATATTATAGAACTCACTATAGAAGCATATGATATTCTATTCATACGCTCTCTGTCTAGAGGTATTGTTGGATAATTTCTCTTTGAAAGAAAAATTTCATGGTCTATCGATAGATAGCCTTTCTTGAAATTCTCCATGTTAAACCATTTCAGCATAATGTCAATGTATCTAGACTGGGATAATCCAAGCAACCTTTTAGATCTATCTCTATAGATTTTCATCCCTAGGACGTAGGAAGCTTCTTCCAGATCTTTCATGAAAAACTATGATGACAGTCAGATCTTTATTCTTTGTAATGCAGGGATATTATTTTCAATTAAGAGAATGTCATCCACATATAATACTATGAATACTATTACTGAACCATTAGTCTACTTATATATGTAGGGCTTCTCTTCATTCTTAACGAAGCCATATGTTTTGATTGTTATATCAAATCGTATGTTCCAGCTCCGAGATGCCTGTTTTAGTCCATAAATGAACCTCTAAAGCTTACACATCTTAGACTCATATATAGACGTGAAATCTTTAGGTTGTATCATATACATCTCTTCATCCAGCTCTTCATTCAGGAAAGCTATTTTCACATCCATTTACCAGATTTTATAGTCCAAATGGGCAGCTATGGCAAACATAATTCAAATAAATTTAAGCATTACCATAGGAGAGAACGTCTCATCATGGTCAATATCATAATGTTGACGATATTTCTTTACAATCAGATGGATTTTATAGGTCTCCATGTTTTCGTCTGTGCCTCTTTTTTTTTTGAAGACCCACTTACACTCTATGAATTTTATCCCTTCAGATGGGTCAACCAATGTCCATACATTGTTGACCTTCATGGATTCCATCTTAGATTTCATGGCCTCAAGTCATTTCTCAGAGTTAGATCTCTGCATTGCATCCATATAGATGATTGGATTTTGATCGTTCTCATCGAGTTCGATAGGATCTCCATCCCAGACCAGAAAATCATAGTATATGTCCAATTGATATGGTACTCTATCAGATCGTCTTAAGGGTGCATCTACAATGGGTTCTGGATCTGATCTAATTAGATCCAGCTTAGGTTCAACAACTTATGTCAGTTCTTTCATCTGCCGTACTTCATCAAGTTCGATCTTAGAGGCATTAGTTCCTTCACCAAAAAACTCCTTTTCTAAAAAGACTGCCTTAAGGTTGATAAATATTTTTGCTCATCAGCAAGGTAGAAGTAGTATCCTTTGGTTTTTTTTGGATAACCTATAAAACTACACTTATCAGACCTAGGTCCAAGCTTGTCTGTCATCAAATGTTTGACGTAAGCCGAACATCCTCAAATCCTAAGGTGTGAAAGCATTGGCTTACGCTCTGTCTATATCTCATATGGTGTTTTATTAACAGATTTACTTAGAACCCTATTTAGAATGTAATAAGCTGACTCGAGCACATATCTCCATAGGTAGATCGACAAACCAGCAAACCCCATCATGGATCGAACCATGTCCAATAGGATCTAATTTCTCCTTTCAGACACACCATTATGTTGTGGTATTTCAGGAGGGGTCCATTGAGAGAGAATTTTGTTCTTCCTAAGATATGTCAGAAACTCATTGAAAAGGTACTCTTTTCCTCGGTCAGATCGAAGAGTTTTAATACTTTTTTTAGTTTGCTTTTCCACTTTATTTCAAAATAGTTTGAACATTTCAAACGACTCCAACTTATACTTCATTAAATAGATGTACCCATACCTCGATAGATCATCTATAAAGGTTATGAAGTAGAAATATCCACCTCTGGCACTTGAGCTCATGGGTCCACACATCCGAATGTACTAGACTCAGGAGTTCAGTGGCTCGTTCATCTTTTTCAGTAAAAGATGACTTGGTCATCTTACCAAGAAGACATGACTCATAGGTCAGAAGTGACTCACAATCACTAACCTCAAGAATTCCTTCTTGAGCTAATCTGTTAATTCTATTCTTGCTAATATGACCTAGCCTATAGTGCCAAAGATAGATATCAGACACATCACTAATTCTAGGATATTTACTGAAGGATTGAACCATGTTAATAGGCATAGAAAGTAAATAAATTTCATTATTCAATTATCCAATCAAAATTGTAATACCATTCAAAGTGACATTACAAAATTTTTTTTATTGATATTTTAAAACCATTCATGGCCAAAAGGCCTATAAAAATGATATTCAATAAGAAAGTTGGACAATAATGACATTCATTAAGAATAACTTTATTTGAATTGATTACAAGGTTCATGATTTCTAAAGCTAGAATTGGAACTTATCTTTTATCTCCAATGTTTAGGAATCTCTCATCTTGATCAAATCTCCTACTGAACTGCAAGCCCTATATAGAATTATAAATATTATAAGGGCTTCCAATATCCAATACCCAAGCAGTAGAATTAGATAAGAAAAAATTATAAGATGTTATCATATAATTATCTTGCCCAGCAATCAGTTGCTTCTTCCTCAGCCTGTTCGGATCTAGGGAGGCAATGTATAGAGGATAGTTCCTCTTTCAGTATTCCTGCTTCTTGTAGAAGAAGCACTCTACCTAGCTCTGATTGGGCTTGCACTTCTTGGTCTGACCCCATGCAGACGTCCTAGCATGCGGCTGCACCTTCTTATTTTTCTTCTTCTTATTCTTCTTTCCTTTCTTAAAGGGTCAACGACCAGAAGAAGACCCTCCCACTATATTCACCGTCTTCTTGTGGAGTTGGTGATTTTTCTCAAAGTTCTGCAGTAATCCCAATAAGTCGTGGTAGTTCACTGCAAGCTTTGTCATTCTAAAATAAGTTAGGAAGCGAAGAAAAGATTTGAATAAAAAATTAAGGATCGCATCTTTATCGAGCTGCTCGTGCAGAGAAAAGCCCAGCTTGCTAAGGCGCTCAATCATCTCGATCATGCATAATACATGATCGATGACTGAGGCTCCATCCCTCATCCGAGTATTAAAAATGGCATAACTTATTTTGTGCCTTTCAACGTCATCCAGTGTTTCAAAGGAGTCATTCAACATTTGAAGCATCTCCTATGGCTGGACATTTTCAAACCTACGGTTGAACTTGTCGTTCATTACCGTCGACATTATACATCGAATGATGGTGCGGTCGTTGAGCCACTTCTGATAAGTATCTCGAATCACTCTCCTAGCATTCGAGACTGGCTCCTCAGGTACTGGATCTATTACCACATAAAGGATCCGCTCATGCTCTAAGATGATTTTCAACTACGATGCTAGCTATCGTAGTTGGATCCCATTAATTTGTCATGGTCTAACAATGATCGGAGCGATAGGTTAGTGGCCATGTCTACACAAAAAAGAAAAATCAAATCTAATTAGTATATGAATTATTAATTTTAAAGACTTGGACTTTAGTCTAAAGGTTCTTCCACTATTTTATACGAATTGGTAGCCTCTACCTCCAATTCAAAAAATTATTTTAATTTCTTAGTGAGTACTAGAATCCACATAGACTACATATAAGTCCAACTTTGGTTGGTCAACCCATGTGCACCTATGGGTAGATTTAAAATTAATTATTTCTCTAAATAACTTCTAGTAATATAGATTTTGCTCCATAGACCTAATCAGTAGGCTTTGGCCTCCACTAAAAAGATTTGGTTAGATCCAACCATTAACATGATCATATTTGATCTTATCTAACCAATAAATGATCAGACCCGACTTTAGTCGCCCAACCTAACCACCATCAGAATGACTTAACCAAATTATCATTTTATAAATGATAATTTCATTAGTTAATAATCACCAGGCCTTTGGGCCTCCAATAATCATTATATTAATGAACCCATTATTATTCAACTTAATGAGAGGCTATGATTTAGTTATCTATATAACTATTTTATTTTTAAAGATCTAATAATTTTAAAGAATTTAGTTAACTAATTTAAAAAAATTCAGTAAGCCAATTTCGATTCTCTCACTGACTTTACCAAGTCAGAAAAAAAAAATCTAATCTAAGCTGATATTAGGAGCACCTAAATCAGTCAGACTGATTACCTAATAAACATGGGTGAGCTTGAATCATCAAGTGTTCTAATCAAAATTTAACTCACCAGGATGGCTAGATAAGTAAGATCAGTGGAAGGGATATGCCATTAACTCATCAAAGACCGAATTAGTGCGAGTAGCTCTCAATTAAAAATCACTGATCAAACTGCCAAACTTATCTTAGACACTATCCGGTTCATTAGTTTTAATTTGACCGACCTAATAATTTTGGATTCGACCACATAGTCTTAAATCAAGTCCATTTGGTTCCTGTTAAAGGCATGGACTTGATCAACTACAACTATTGTAATTGAATCTATAGAGTCTTTGACCTAATCTAAATTAATATTTAATTAGATTTGATCAATTACTCTAAATTAATCTATCTTTTAGCTAACCTTAGATCTAACCTAATTTATGAACCTAATTCAGCTAACCTAATAACCCATAAGTTTATGATTAATGACTTAGAGTCTTAATTCATAATTCTAGATACTAAATCATTATACTTAATTTTTAATTAAGTTTATGGGTTAAGAGATAGGGTTCGATATTTTAAAAATATTTTTTAATTTTGAAAGGTTCTTTACAACTTAGCATTATTCACTAATTGAGTCAACTCATTTCAAAATTAAATCATCTCAATTCATAAATAATACTAGTTGTAGGATTTAATCTGAAATTATGTACACTACATAATCATTAAATCATGAATCAAACTTTATCTAATTATACATTTATGAACATAAATCAGATTAAAGCCTAATATAATTAGATCATAAAAATATTAGATCAAATCTAGTAATTTCATAATTAACGATAGATCAGCAATGTATGAGGATAACCTTTATACTATAGGAGGTAAATCCTACAGTAGGACAACCTGCAATCCGTACAATCTAAATTTTAATTTTTTAGATCTAATTACTCTAATTATTAGATTAATATTTAGATCAAATCTAAATTATTAATCTAAATATGCAAGCATATCATGTTTAAGAAACCTCGCTCTGATACCATTTAAAAAAAATAGTGCAGGATTTATTATGCTATTTTCAAAAAATTTTCAAAAATAATAAAGAAGTAGCAAAAAAATAATTAATTTAATTAATTATCTACTGATCATATTAGATTATTTAATCCTATATATTAGGATCTAAACATAATATGCATGCATACATCAATAAATCTGAAAATAAAATTATGTAGTAAACTATTTACTACATCTATGTGTTCAGAATATAATACCTTTTCGCAGGTAGTTGATCATCGTGATCTGATCACCGTCAAAGAGTTTCACTGATCATGTTGTAGTCACACAAATATATGACCTCTATGGATCATCCACACGAGGCTTCTGATCCTGATCGGCTCCCACATGAGTGCTAGCACGACACCGGAATCTTTCAGGGGCTATTTTGATCGAATGCCTTCAATCCTCATCTATGGGCTTTACGGATGCTTCGGATCATTGGTAGACATAGTAGAGAGATAGAGGAGGTTCTCCACAAAATTTTGTGGGCTTTTGACACTCATAGCTCATGAAATGGATTTCCGAATCCTAGGTCAAAATCTAGGTCAAATGCACCTTGAAACCCTATGCTAGCCTTTCTCTAGTTTTTCTCCTCACGGGATTTTTTTCAAACTTTTTCTCATGTACCAGGAGCCTCATGGAAGTCCTCTCTCAATCTCAAATTAGTTCTTTCATGTCCCAAAAATTCCTCCTATTTATTTTGCACCAAAGAGTATAGACACCGCGTGGAGAGATAGATCGGGTTGGTTGTTAGGCCAAATTCAAACTCATTTTGAATTCAACCTCCAAACCATCTGATCCCATCCATAAGGGATGTGAGAAAGGCTAGGTGTAAACTTCTTTTGGCATGAAAAAGAATCATGAGAAACCTTTTCTCGTGTAGCAAAAGTGTCACACAAGAGAAGGGTGGCGCATGGATAAGGTAGAGGTTGTTTTTTATCCAAGTTTGAATCTCATTCAAATCAAAACAAATAACAACCAAACCTTATTCATTTGGAATGTGGGAGACCTGGTCAAAAACTCTTTTGTGTGTGGGAAATAAGTCATGAGAGCATTAGATTAAATTTTTAAGGGGTGTGGGTTAAATGGCACAGGAAAAGAAGACTAGTCAAACTAGTCTTTGAAATTCAAACTTGAACCAATTGAACCAACCAATTCAAAATAGGTTAGGCCCAATTAGACTAATTTAAATCCAACATGTTTAAGCTTAATTAGGCTTAATTAAATCTTAATAAAATTAAAAATTGATCAAGCCCAACCTCTGATCAAATCAGGATTCAAACCTCCTCAACGATTAGGTCAACCAACGACCTAATCGAGTCAGACCCAACTGAATTCAATTCAATTGGACTTGGATCAAAAATAATTACTCAATCAAATTGAGTTAATTAGTGATCAAATCATTAATAAAATCTTTCATAAAATTAAAGTTCAAATCCAATGGATGTCCAGACAACAGAGTCCTATCAAAATGAAACTCTTGTTCGAAGAGTCCCAAACCAGTGAGACTCTTGATCCCAAAGTTTGAAATAAGTAAAACTCATAATTGTGGAGTCTCAACTCTCAATCACAGAGTCTCAAACATATAGGACTCAGAGTCCTAGAGCTGTGGGACTCTTGGTCGAAGAGTCCCAGTCCAGTGAAACTCTTGATCACAGACTCCTAGACATTGAGACTCAATGTCCTAACCCAGTAGGACTTTCGGTTGAAGAGTCTCAGTCCAGTGAAACTCTTAACCATGGAGTCCTAATCGAGTGAAATTCTTCACCAGCCATCAGATCAGATAGAAACCTTTAGTGTGTGTGACTCCGCTGGTCCGAACCTAAGCCAATAGTATAGAAATCAATTTCTATACTAATCGAAGTAACCATCTAGCAATGGTATCCGACATCCGAATAGATTAAATAATTATAATCATAACTTTCAGAATCTATGCGAATATGATTATCGTATAATTCATCTCTATGACCTCTGTGTAATAGATGACTCAGGATTAGACTGTCAATCCTAGAAAATACATCCATATCATGTCTCAAAGTAATTAGTCCCATGACTCCTCACTAAAATTATCCTGACCAAGATTTTGCTAAATTAAAATATAATTAAATACAACTTCTGAAATCAGGAATGGTTAATCCTATCTTGATACATGCATCGACTCCATAAGTACTTGATTGTACCCAAAAATCTTTCGTTACTGAATTAAAAATTTAGATAGTCTAACATCAAAACATGATGAGTTGCTTGAAAATCATCATGATGATCTCAGATCGGAGGAACATTTATACCCATATTCTATCAGAGCTAATCTTAATAGGAGAAAAGCCCTGGAGTTGGTCACATTCAGTGCAGATGTACCCATACATCTCACTTACATGCCATATCAATACTCCTTGGTTATGAAGACAACCAATCTATATGGCATACAATGATCTATACTTGATAAATGTTGTCATTCTAAGTAACAACGTATCATTTGGTCGTAAACTATTTAAGAACTAAACGATAAATTCTTCTTTGGCGAATCTAGATAGTCCTAAGGACTTCATCATAATATAGAAGTTTATTAGAAGATAATAAAATTTATGATAAAAATTATTAAAATAATTTTTATTAATTTATAATTTATATACAATTATAAATGTATAGCTCAACCGTCAACAGACTGACGATTAACTTTGGATCACATTCCCAACAGTAGCCAAAAGCAGGAAGCGTATTGTTGAGATAAAAGACATTCCTGTTAACCATTGAGAAAACTTCAAACATCATGTGATCCCACCGACCTATTAATAGAACCTGTAATATATAATTAGGAGTACCCAGAAAGTAATTCCATAGCTTTTGAAGAAGGTTGGGCCAGCACTGGCTAAGATAATAGCCCAACAAACTATTACTAACTGCACAATAGGATCAGCGATCAACAAATGCGGAGCATCATAGAAAGACAATACTTTAGGTGAGTGGTATTGAGCTAGCCAAGCCTCTGAATATAAAAGAAGATATATAAGAACCAACTGAAACACATCTATTGGTGTAGAAAATGATTAGACACCGAAGTTTGCTGGAGCTGGAGAAGACGAGATCGCCGACGAGACCTACAAGATGAAATTCTAATCAGAGTTAGCTCCGATAGGATCTTCCGATGGTCAAGTTAGTTTTCTAGCCAATAAGAAATAAAGTACTTAAGAGAATTAAGATAGAGAGGAGAGCTTAGAGAGGAAGACGTATCTGAAGGATTTTTTTTATAGGCAGAGCTCGTAACAGAATAATAGCGATAGCCGTACCCGAATGTTAGTAGGTCATTCAGGCCATTAAAAGTTTATTACGGAGAGTGGACTGTCATTTATCGTGACTTGTATGTGGTTGAATTTTATTTATTAGAGTTTGGATGAGAGATTGAAGATTTCTATGTCTGATAGCAAACTGCCCATGTCAGGGATGGAGAACTCAAAGTTGGACTGGCCAAACTTAAAGGTCAGCTTTTAAGTAGCGGATGGTGAACTAGCGATCGAGTTTCAAACTTGAATTTTGCTGGTTCTGCCTTTGACAACTTTCAGGAGCTCAACCACCTTCAAGATCGGCTAAAAGCAGGTGTGGACATTCAGATTGGAGGCCAAAGAAAGGATGATAGGATCTTCAATGAGGATTACGGTCAGACTTTTTGACAGGAGTTCGACTGAGATAGCAGGGATCCGAGATCGACTGAAAGCTAAGATGAGTGAGTGTTAAGACTCATGGCTTCTTGTTGGTGCTATTCTAACTGCTCTCAAAAGTTTGGTCGCCCTCAAGGTTGGTCGAAGGTGAATATCAACATTGCTTTGGAGGGATTGAAGGTTGAAAAGGATGATAGATTCTTTGATTAGGACCACGGTCATATCCTCTGGAGGAAGTTTGGACTTATGTTGAAGAAGAGCTTCTTTTACTGAATCAAGTCTGTCCGACCAAGGTTCTTGGTATAGGACTAGTAAGGTCTGCTATTCCTAAAGCAGAGTAGAGAGACTCGACTGGAGAGAAATTCGGCTAGCCAAAATTTTTGATGTGAGATTGATGAGATCCATCATCTATAGTGAAGAAATTTGACTGCCTTCAAGATCGACCATCAGACAAGATCGAACTATGCTGGGATTCGATACTCGATGGAGTCTTACTGTCTATCTTGAGCCAAAGGTCAGAATCAGTCGAAGGGCAACTCTTTTCATGATTCAAGTTCGTCAGATTGAAGTTTATTATGCCCTTGACAAGTTTTACAGTCATTGAAAGAGAGCTAATAATTATCGTTGAGAAGATCATCTAACATACACGGGTTGAAGGTCATCCTTTCAAAATTTGACTAGAACAGGAAAGCAGTTTAGCTAAAACTTGGTCCCAAACACCACTACTCCAAGTAATACCATATCAAGATCAGGCAATCCATTGAACTTCGGTGGGAGTCATTTTATCACCAATACTTGTCTCCCTACTCCTAAGTTCGATGTTCGAATGAAGAGAGTACAAAACTGTGACTACCGAAGTTCTTTTCTGGCTTATCGCTTTCGAAAGATGAGAAGTTTTAGCTTTTCTGGATTGGCATCGAAGTTTCTTTCACATTGAATGATCCAAAAGAACTATTTTTGAAATTCTTTTAAACACGGAGCTCCATGTACGGCATCATAAACACTTTGTTAGGCGTCTACCACAATCATGATGAGTGGAACACGTAGCAAACGAGGTTTGGACAGAGGGGGTTTGCAATCATAACTGTCCTAGGATCTTTGGCTAGTAGCTTTGAAATGTGAAGGCCACCTATTAGTAGCCTACATATCACTTCAGTAGTAATATAATTATAAAAGAAATGAATCTGCATTACCCTAAGAAAGATTTAGATTAGCTTAAATTTGCCTAAGATAAGTAACATCATAAGCATCTGCCTGCAAAATGCTGCACAATTGAACAGGTAAAATGTCATGCTATGTGAAAGATAGAGCTCGAGAAATGGAACCAAAGGCTAACCAATCAGTAGCCTGGTTAGCCTATCGAAAGATGTGAATGACCTTCCAAGGTTGTGAGGCAGCTTTTTAAGCAAGAATATCCCATAATAAAGCCCAAAAGGAACTCTTCTAAGGATGGGAGAGATATCCAGTTTATGATCAGGAGAGAGCCTCCCTCAATCCAAAGTTGGTTAGCATGTGTGGTAAATAATGCTTCATAAATACCTATCTAAGCACCTATTAATTTTGCATGTGGCACCGAATAATTGGGTAGTTGGCAACTAGTAGCTTTGAGTAGATGATCTTGATAATCCCTGATGATGAAGGCTACGGTAGCAGCATCAATAGACATTATTCCATCAAAATTTAACTTCATAACTCCCAGGGGAGGGGGCTGCCAAACAACAAGAAGAGAGATCAAAAGCCTCTAGGAAGTGGAATAAGAACAATCCCAATTCCTTAATGGAGCAGAAGTTATGGTTGATAGGTTTAAAGCCAAATTATGATATATCCCAACTAGCTGACACATAATATCACTCAAATTAGTGGTAACATTCTCAAATATTCGAGCATTACGAGCCTTCCATATAAGCCATGTTAGATAGATACATAAAGCTTGAAACCCCCTCTCTCTCGACCCATTAGAAATCAAATCAAACATTCCAGTTAAGAAAGTAGGATATAATTATTTGGTACATATATTAGCAAAAAGCCCTCAACAACTGGCAGCAAAAGGGCATTGAAAAAATACATGTCATAGTCCTCTAAATCAGCAACACAAAAGTCACACGACTAAAGATCAGAAAAAAGGACAACTTGCTGATAAACAAATTCTTGTACGGAAGTTTATACAGAAAAAGTTTCCAACAAAAGATTTTGACTCTTTGGAGAATTGAAAGCTTCTAGATCCAATTATAGTTTAAGTTTGAGCTAAATCAAATTTCAGAATAGGCAATCCATAATGTTTCTAAGTGAAATATGCGGAGATCTAAAAGTATGTCATTCGAGTTGATCAAATCACTGCCCATAAGCAATAGATATGCTTTTAATGATGGTCATCATATCAGACGAGACTAAAGTGGGCAATAAGTTGATATTCTAGCTAGAATCATTGAACAATAGATGATCGAGTCTTATGTTATCCCACTCCACATCCATATTAATGAAGGTAGGCCAAGCGCACAGGAGAATTGGTTGGATCCAAGGATCATAAAAGGCATGAATAGATTTACTATTCCCAATAGGCCAAATTAACTGATACCGAAGGCAATGATCCATTTTAGCAATAGCTGACCAAATGGAAGAGTATCTTGAAGGTTTATTATAAGAGACCCTGGAGGATTCAAACTTGTATTTAGCATCCACTAATCTGGCCCATAAAGAAGAAGGATTAAGGAGAACATGGGCTATAAGTTTGCCAATCAAAGCTTGCCTCCTATCAGTTAGGGATTGCAAACCAAGGCCATCCATAGATTTTGGCAAGCAAATTTGAGACCAAGATATCAAGTGTAGCCACCATCGATGACCTTCATATCCCTACAAAAAAACTATGAAAATCTTTTTCCAACTTTGCTAAAACAAATAAAAGCACAGGCACCACAAAACATAACATATAATGAAATAGATGCTAACACAGATTGTAAAAGAGTTGCTCGTCCGACAAAAGATAGAGCCCTCCACTTCCAGCCAGCGATCTATGCTTGCAACCCATCCACAATAAAATCAAAATTAGATGGTCAAAATCTTGTACCTACTACCGACATGCCCAAGTATTTATAAGGGCCTCTCCATGCAGAAATATGGAACAGTGCTTTTATTTGAGCTTTTATCGTCGATATTGTAGAGAGGTTGAACAGGATTTGAGATTTGGCGAAGTCCACTTACTAACTAAAAAGCAAGCAGTATGTATCTATGATAGCTTTCAAACCCACCGCATCTCTTAGGAAAATCCTAGCAATCAACAAACAATCATTAGCAAATAGTATATAAGATAGGTGAAGCGATGAACGATAGGACTTGAACACTCAAAGTAAGTTAGATTGCACTAACAAAATATGATAAAATAGAGAAAACCTTAGAACATGATATAAATATGTAAGGAGATAATGGACAATCTTATCATAGGCTGCAGGCTGAAACCAATATATAGGGGACCCATTAACTATGTTAGCTAATTGGGAATCACATATAGCAGCCATAATCCAATGAATGAAAGGAGAAGGAAAACCATATTGTTACAACACCATGCATAAATGGCCATTGAATGCGATCATAAGTCTTTTTCATATCCAATTTCAAGATCATAAGACTCGTAGAAGGCTTAGCTTTGGTTAGGAAATGTATTACTGCCTGAGCCAGCAGTATGTTTTAAAAAGTGTTCCTTCCTGGGATGAATGCACTTTACTTGAGAGGAACCAAAAAAGACAATAATAGCCGAAGCTAAAAGACCAAAATTTTGGTTATCACTTTATAAATAGTATTACATAAATTAATGGACCGATACTCATGAACATAGCGTGGATTAGAAACTTTAGGTAGCAAAGCAATGAAGATCTGCTTCCAATCATTAGGCATGATTGGATGATGAAAAAAATGCCTAACCACCTGAACAACATCAGAACCAATAATTGGCCAAAACTCCTTGAAAAATATTGCTAGAAAACCATCCAGCCCTAGAACTTTTTCAGGGTTGATACTATGGATGGCTTTTACAATCTTCTCATCAAATATGGATTTAATTAGAGTGTCATTTTGTTGTGTAGACAAGAAATGAAAAAATTAAGGAAGCGCAATATCCTCCAAAATTGGACATGCTAGCCACCGATGTTGAAAATAAATAAAAATATGTTGTTTTATATCATTCTCCTATCGGATATGCGGACCTTGGTTATTTAACAAGATTTCTATGAAATTTTTTTGGTACCTTAAGATTGTATAAAGATGTAAAAAGATAGTGTTAGCATCACCATCCTTTATCCAAGCTACTCTTGACTTTTGGCTCCAAAATACCTCCTGAAGATGGAGATCATAATTATAGAATCTAGGAAGGGCCAGCAAATGATTATGATCATAGTAGGAGAAAGAACCCCTTAGTTTGCTTCAAGAACTTGGAAAGCATGGATTTGTTTGTAAAGCTCTTCACCTTTTCGAAAGATATATTCCCAACATTCAAAGAGTTCCACCTTCAAAGAGCCTGTTTAGCTTTGGAAAGTAATATAGATAAATAGATACTTGGAGTGAGATCTGAGGAGCAGACCCAAGCTTTTCTAACTACATCATGAACCCCCAAATTAAGCAATCGAACTGTCTTGGACTACAGGAATATGACTCTTTACAGTAAGTAATAAAAGACAATGAAGCAAAGTGGATGAGATGGAGCACAACCAATTTCAGAAACCTAACCAACCAATCTAAAGAAACAAAAGCCTGATCAAGCCACTTCCAAACATGAGTAGCTCCCATTTGATTATTACACCAAATAAATGATGGGCTTTGAAACTCTAGATCAATCATACCCATTTGATTTGTAAAAGCTTTGAACTCTCAAACATCCCTAGACACCTAAAAGGGTTTCCCATCCTATTCATCTTCAGCTTGGAGAATACAATTGAAATCTCTAATAAACACCACATCCATACCTAAAGCTTGGATAGCCTTGACTTGATCTTAGACAATCTAATGGCGAAACTAGAGGTGCTCACATATAGCACACCCAGTACCCAGGGTTTTGAGTCAGGGCATGACACCAAGTCAAAAGCAATTTGCCTATCAACATGGGTAGAGTCCATAATTTCTAGATTTTTATGCTAACCCATAATAATATCTCTAGATAACCCTTCAGCTAGAACCATATAGACATGCCAATTAGAACCCATAATATGACTTATATGAAATAATGCCTCCTCTGAGAGATATGTCTACAAAAAACAACAAATGTCGGACTAATGCTTGCACACAAGAGACTTAGCATAATTAACAAAAGAGGGCTTTGCTGTCCCTCTACAATTCCAAGATAAAATCTTCATAGACTCAAAGATTAGGATTAACCAGCACCCCATCCAGCAAGACAATAGACTTATTAATTGGACAAAGCTTTACCCTTATCAACCATCCCTTCCACTACTGGGTTCAGCTGGCCCTCTTGATGCATTAAACCTTGAATAGCATGCTTTATGCGAATAAGAAGAGAGGAGTGATTAGAAGATGGCTTACCCTCTTTAAGTGGACAAGCTAACTTCCGATCAAAAGAAGCATGTTGAGTAGAGTGGTTCCCAACCCCCGAGCACTTAGACGACAATTGAGATGAATTTGGCTGATCCTCCACCACCACTATCTTCTATTGTAGAGATTAGAAGCCAGGAAACCTAGAAGCCTTCTCTTTGATGGGAGAATGTTTTCACTTCTCTTATATAGCCATTCCCTCCAAGGAACTAGACTTAGATGTGAATGCAAAAGTACAATCCATGGCTTGTATGCCCTCTAAAATATTAAAGTTAAAGAATAGTAAGCACGTAAACCTAGATTCAGTTATTAAATAAGAGAAGTCTGGAGAATATACGCCCATATGAGAAGCCATTTTGGTTGCCCGCTTGGGTGCCTCCCATGGGCTTTGCTAATTGGTCATAGTGGCATGACGAGAAGATCCTAGCCTAGTTCTAATAGAAGGAGCTATTCCTGGCACTATTGGAATGCGAGCCACCTTGATCTATGGTCCCAACAATAACTGGCTTTTCTTAACCCTTAGGCAATTGCATACTTCCATCTGAACCCCAATTCTTCCACATCCAAAATAGGCATCTAGAAGGTCCTCATTTATGAACTCCTATCACATTATCGTGCCGTTTACACTGATTTTAGCTCCTGGATAAAGCTCTTTTCCAAGGTCCAGCTCTACATAAACTCGAAAAAATCTAAGCCTAACCATCGAATTTGTCCATTCATGTAGAAATAGTGGCCTACCTTCCCTAAAAGCAATTTTTAGTGTGTGTCCTTAGCCCAGAGTTTCAAATGTAAATCTAGTAGCTTGAGCCAAATCTTAGCCTTCTGAAAAGCCTCTTTCTCTAACTTAAAATTGGGTCTTCACGGTTCCAGTGCTAACAATTGACCGGCCAATGATCAAGGCCCCTTCTTCATGACCCTAATCTAAGTAGATTCATCAAAGAAGGAGAATACCAACACACCCTCGACCCACATAGATATATGAAATTCTTCTTGGATATTTCATCTGGATCTAAGTTCTTTCTATATAAAATCCAAAGAAAATTCCCATCCTAGGAATTTGCCAAGTAGAGCATTTTACCAATGAGCAGGCCTCCTTCACTTCCTCATTAGTGAATACCACAACCTGAGAAAATTTCTCTTTCAAGGCTACGATATCTATCAGGGGTGAATGGGAGGTTTTCCATCTAAATCATCGAGTACTCTATACAACATTCGCCCATGACCAATCTGCCTCTACCGAAGATCCCTTACTCCCCCAAGATGATGCACCTTATTCAGCCTGAACCGAACTTCTACTAGGCTTATGAGCAAAACCTCTTCCTCAGAGGATAAGCCAGACTTACCTTGATGTTTAAAGTCTCCACTGGAGGAGTAGGTGGAATCGCCTTAAGCAACTGGATGACCGACATTGAAGATCCCATGCTTCCCCTTCCCTGACTTCTCTAGCAAAGAATCACTCGAAACCCTCGTCGTGTCTTTTCACTTATCAGCCATCACAAAATCCTGATGATTAGAGCCCCAACCGATAGATCAGTGGTAGCCCCTCGAGCGAATGGATGACTGGCATGGAAGCCCCTTGTCTCCCCTTCTCCCATCGCTCTGATAAAGGCCACGCTTAGACTAAGCAGTTGATGATCGGCGATGGCCCTTATACTTCTCCAACGATAGACCACTCGGAATCCTTGGACCTAGCAGTTGACGAGTGGCAATGGCCGTTGCACTTCTCCGGTGATAGACCACTTGAAACCCTCTTGTTAAAAAGTTGGTAAGATATCCTGCACATAAGCTACTCGAAATATAAGACTAGGTACATGCACCTTACTAGTAGATAGGGGTTATATCTTTCGCGTGAAACAAGGATTCACCTTCCTTGGCATGAATCTGCCATTGGATTATACAATAGTTACTTTGAGATTTATGCAGGTTGATGATAAGAGTTTGCAAAGTGCTTTGAGATATATGTAGGATACGATCTATTGGTTAACACCATGGAAGAAGATCAATTATTCCTTCACATAAAAGATATAACCCAACCCCTTACTAGCTTGCACATCTTCCATGTCATCTATAGCATCCATTTTACTCAATTGTAGCCAAAGAAGAGGTTTTTGCTATGTTTAAGACACTAGCAATGATCAAATACAACCTGTTGCATCAAGGCTTCGGGAGCCGCTGATGTGGTCAAAGAGGCGCACTGACTCTGGGGATCAAGGGGGTGCTAGGAATCTACAAGAGAAAGTCCCCACACCCAAGTTTCTCTGGTAAGGGACCCTTTGATGCTTAAGTTAGCTGGAGCTTAAGCATAGTAGAATGGAGAGAGAGAGAGGGAGGGCTTTGAGTAGCGTGGCCTTTCCTCATCTTAGTCTAATTTTATCTTGAGGGTCTTCTTTTTATCTTTTTATATAGAGGACTGACGGAGTTTATTATGTCCTAGTCCCATAGGTTGTTAGGATGGAAAATCTAGTTTGTTAGACATGGATGTTTGTCACGCCCATATTTTGGAGTTTGTTGGAAGATTCTAGCAATTGTTCATATGGCTGAATAGATCAGTTATCTATGGTCGACTCACATCCGAGGAGTCATCCTAGATGTGCTTGCATTGGCACTAGTCATGGGGTTTCATCTCTATCATCAATGAGATCCCGACCTAGAGATCGATCTTTATCTAAGCTATTAGTCAAACGAAAGTTGGTGAGATTACTTCATACTGGCTCATCAGTAGGATCCCAACCAAGGGGTCGGTCGTTACTCGAGCTATTGGTCGGATAAAAGTTGGTGAGATTGCTTCATCCAGGCTCATCGTGCGATCTCTAATTAGAGTCGTCGGTAGTATCATTAAGCCACCAGCTGTATGTCGACATTCTTATCATTATACCTGATCAAAGGTAAATATTTGCGGATAAGTCCTAAGGATCATGATCGATGTGGCACAACTCTATAACACAACCATCATCATGCATCAAACTCTATTGCATAGAGTATCTTTAATATTGAAAAGTAATAATTATAATTATATATATATATATATATATATATATATATATATATATATATATATATATAATATATATATATATATATATATATATATATTATTATGCACCATTTCATATTCATAGTAAACATAACTCTTTAGGTGTAGTGCAAAAAGTGAACCTTGTATAGCAAGGAGCAAAATATATATGAATAATATAGCAACAATCCATCAAGGAGCAAAATAAATACGAATAAGACAATAATACTATGCAATTTACCCCTTTAACTAACTAATTATTGTTGTCTTTAAGAAATTACTAAAGTATCTTTAAGACAAAGTGATGGAATTTGAGTTTCTAAATAATAATACCTAGTTCAAAATTTTTGAGTAGAAAGCAAGCTTGCTAATTACGGTTATGATTAGGGCTAGAAACAAGCCGGCTTAGACCACGCCATATCCCTTCCCGAGCCTAGTCCAAAATATTTTTCGGACTTCAAGCTGAGCTTAAGTCCAAAAATATTTTAAATTTAAGGCCCAAGTTTAGCCTGAGCCTGAGCCCAAGACCCGGCCTGAACTAAGCTACCACGCTCTTCCAGCCCCCCACCCAAATCCTTTCTCCTCCCCTTTCTCTTTTCACGTGTTCTCTTCCTCCTCTCCCTTCGGGCCTCCACCATGTTTGTGAGTACCCAGCCCAGCACCATCATTGTCGTGCCTACCTTACCGGCCTTGCCACTGTAACCCACCTCACTGCCTCCTTCATCCCCTTTCTTGCTACTGCAACCCACCACCTCCTCCTCCTCCTCCTCCGACCTCGCCACTACAACCCATCTCGATGGCTTCCTCCTCGATTGTGGCTTCTAGATTTTCCTCACAGCCTATCCAAAAGCTGCCTCCTCAATAACTACACTCCTTCACCTCTGCCCTTCCTATCTCGGTGCCCTCATCTACCACATCCGCAGCTTGTATCACAACGCCGACCCCTTCTACCACCCCCATGCTCTCACCTCCCTCTCCAACCCTATTGGCACCATCCCTGACAAGCTCCTCATTAACCTCGCCTGCCTCTGAGCCGCTTCCCTTCCGAACTCCATCCTTTTCTTCGCCCCTGAGTCCTCCATCTCAGTCTACCTCCGCATCGCCGGCTTTTTCCCTACCATTGTGGACCACTTCTTCCACCCCTTCTTCATCGGCATTTTCTTCGATGGAATCCTCATTGGCATTTTCTTCGATGGAAGACTAGCGTCAATAATGAACAATAGGGGAAGACGGAAGAGGAAAAGGGATTTTAAAGGACTGATATCGGGCTCATGCCCGGGCTAGGCTAAAGATATTCTCGAGCCCGGCCCAAAATGCAAACAGGCCTTATATTTAAATCCAAGACCGGTTTGAATTATTACGGGCCTAACTCGAAGCCCGGCCTGAAATTGGCCCGACCCGATCCTTAGTCGTGATTCTCTAGGCTCCAAAAGAAATGGGCTACCCTCAACTGGGCCAGGACCCGGGCCAGCCCGGTTCAAATGATGACCGTTTCCAGCCCTTGCGAGGCGTCGCATGCGCCCCTCCCTGGCATCTTGTCCCGTTCGCCGAGAACGCGAGAACAGGCGACCAGCCACAGCGGCACGTGCGAGTCGGCGTGGGGATAACGGCAGTCGCACGTGCGAATCATCCAGCACCTGTAAGTAGAGGGGCCGAGGCATGAAAGAGAAACCGATCTAGGGTTTCTTGGAGGTCGAATCCCACAGATCTCCATCCTGGATCCAGGGCCTTCCGACCTCCCCAGGTTTCAGGTCAGAAAAGGTACGATCAGAATCTTCGTAGATTTGCGCCTCCTCAATTATTCATTCCCTCAAATTCTTGTTGATTCCATTTACTCTGCCACTCGGATCTGTTGCCAGCGTTAGTGATTGAGTTTCTTGGGTTTTGGAGGGCGAGAATTGCGATTAGATTTAGGTTAGGATTCGGTTCATTGACGTGCGTCAATCGCTGGTCTCGTTTTCGTGGTTGACGATGGACATCGGAGGCGATCTGATGTGATTTGCGGAGCAGACTGGTAAAAAGTTTGAATATTCAATGAGATCAGGATGTTTGGATGATATAATTGAAGTCTGTCTTCATCTCTTGATGGAAACTTTTCGTACCATTGTAGTGATGTTTTTTCCTCCCATTTTTTGATGCTTTTGAAGGTTGCTATCTATTCTTTGCAGTTGTAAAGATTTGCAAAGGTTATCTCTTTGGAAGCAAACCAAAATTACATTATTTTTCTTTAATTTATCTTCATAAAGCGCTTCCTTCTCTCTATGAATAAGAAGAGTTCCCTCCGCAAAAAACAAAGGATCTTTGTATTCATGTCATACGGGTTTGTCCTTTTCTGTGTGAAGGAATTTTCTGGGACGTAATTTCCATCGTTTTGCGACACGATTCACTTGTTCCGCTCTGAATTATCCGAATTTTATGGGATGTTCGTTTTAATCTTTATATGATTGTTGATATTGCTACATGCTTTCTGCAGCATTTAAGCTGGGAGGATATATATTCCTGATCCATCTCTGAATTGTTCAAGGCAGTTTGTGAACTTTGTCTGTCTTCAATTCCTTCATAGAGATCCAATTTTTGCTCTCACTTCATTCGTTGCTTGCAAATTTCTTTTGTTGCTGTCCAGTCTGAGTTGCTGATATGAAGACTCATGAACGTGCTGCAAATCTTGCTCTTCTAGGTATGTTTTATTTGTCTGATCTAAAAAGCTTTTAGCTTGCATGTTAGAAGGGAATTGCAAACTAAAGAATTCAGATAAGTTGAAGTGCTCTCTTATAATGAAAAATGAAAAAGCAGGGTAGCAGTTTTAGTTTCTGTCAATAAATAAATCCTCATTCCAAAAAATAACGGTTTTTTGCAGCTAGTTATATGATTCTTATATATAGTTATAAATATATTTGGTTGATGAGAAATGATTTGATATGGAGAGCTAGCATGGCTGTTTTTTTGTAGCTAATTGCAAACTAAATAATGCAGATAAGTTGAAGTGCTCTCTTATAATGAAAAATGAAAAGCAGGGTAGTGGTATTAGTTTCTGTCAATAAATAAATCCTCATTCCAAAAATAATGGTTTTTTGCAGCTAGTTATATGATTCTTATATATAGTTATAAATATATTTTGTTGATGAGAAATGATTTGTTATGGAGAGCTATCGTGGTTGTTTTTTTGTAGCTTGTCTTTTGATGTTCAAAAGCAAAACATGTTGTTTTGGAATACATCTTTAATTTATATTTTATATAGGTTGTCAAGCAGTTGCTGTGTGCCATATGGGTTGGGTTTGTTGTTTGTTCTGCAGCTAGTTTGTTATTTATTTATTTATACTTTTGAGAACATTATGCAATTAATTTATGGTATAAATGGTCTTGTTTCCTTGTATAGATAAAATTTTTTGGGAGATAGCCTGTGACACAGATTCACTATTTTGTAGGTTTAACCTTTGCACCACTTATCCTGAAGGTAGATCCCAATTTGAATGTAATTTTGACAGCATGCCTAACTGTTTATGTGGGTTGCTTTCGGTCAGTCAAACCAACACCACCAGCAGTAAGTGCTGTTAATTTTGTGAAATTGCAATCTGTTATTTCTTGGTAGACCAGCATAGCTCATTTTGCTTTCTTCTGAGAATTGAATGAATTTCATGCAGGAAACAATGTCAAATGAACATGCCATGCGCTTTCCTCTTGTTGGGAGTGCAATGCTCCTATCATTGTTTTTACTTTTCAAATTCTTCTCAAAAGATTTGGTGAATGCTGTTCTTACATGTTACTTCTTTGTCCTTGGGATCATCGCTTTTTCGTATGTATCATCCTCCATATGAATTGAAATGAAGTTCTCTTTATGTAAATTATGATAACTAATGCTGGAAACAGTTGTTGTAGCATCTAATCTGTTGCTGATTCATATATGCAGGGCAACATTGTTACCTTCAATTAAGCATTTTCTTCCAAAACATTGGAATGAAGACCTCATCGTTTGGCATGCTCCATACTTCCACTGTATGTGTGCTATCCTTTACACTGATCCATTTTATATATTTTTTTATCACAAAATATTAGATATTTTATCTGTATTCCGGATGTCTCACATTTCCAAGTTCTTATTCAAGAGTCTTCTTGGTTAACTACTTAATTTTTAATTTTTTGTCAATTTTTTATATCTGGTACTCTTCACTTTCTTAGTCACACATCTCATGCTGTCTTATAGATGGCATTTGTTAATATTTTTTTTTCCTGATATTTGTCTGCACTTCGTTTTCTTATTAGATTGTATTATGCACCTTTCCACTCCTCTGTGTGTGCGCGTGCGTGCATGTGTGCTGTGTGGTTGGTTTCTGACAGAGTGATTCTGATCAGCTAAGCAATATTATTTTTTTTGGCTTAGACTGCTTTTTGGATACTTGTATTGCCAATAACCGGTTTTGAGTTTTGTAACTTCCAAATAATGGTTATCAGCAACAGATCCATGTACAGAATATCTTATTATACAAACATGCATACATGCATATGTGCATACATACATATACACACATTTATAGATATATACATATACTATACATTTATTTGTATATATACATTATATATGGATGTAGGTATAGATAGATAGATAGATAGGTAGATATACATATACACACAATTATGTGTGTATGCTTATTTTGTGTTTATATAGAGATCAAATGAAGTGTCACATTTTTTTGTCAAAAAAGTCAAGGCACCATTGATTTATGAACAATTTAATAAATATTTAATTGGTTAAGGTAGAAGATAACATTTGTCCATGAAAGAAGCACATCTTATAGACACCAATGATCCATCAAAATGTGAAAACAAGATGGCCCTTCGGATGGGAATTTTAGATATGATGGTAAGCTTTGTGTTGGTTCTTAAGGTTCACAGGAATGGTGACATCAGATTTTGAAGGAATATGTGGTTTGGTCTAAAACAGTATGTGTTGCACTCTTATAGTGTTTCTTCTTTCCTTCATGAAGATGCATTAGTAAAGCATAGTTTGCCGCTACATCACGACAAAATAATTGTGGGATAAGGTGTTCAGAGAGCAGCCTTCGCAAGATTCCGTGAGGCTATAACCTACTTTCTTACATTGGTATTTGGAGATGGGAAGCTAAAAGGTCTCTTTGTCATGCTCTTCTATGATCTTTTTAGAAGTGGATTACACTCTGATGTCTACAAGCTGGTTGGGATTTGGAATGCTTCTGTTCAGTGGAAAATTTAGGTATCTGTATGGTTTTTATTCTTTGATGAACATTATAATCTATCATAACCTGGTAAAAATGAGGAAAATAGGTGAAGAAAACTCACGACCTCTTTGGTTGGTGGTTGAGAAGATGTTCACCATCTATTTCTTTTGACATGTTTTTGAGCATTTTGAAGTTTTTGATCATGATTTATGATCCACACTGTTAATTCATGCACTATATCCCTTGCCAACCTTGAGGTGGTGGGATTAGATTATTTGTTGATTGTTACACCAGTTAGGATTTAGGTGCCATGTGATACCTATGGCATGTGCTTGCAGATCTACAGGAAACTCAATAGAAGATTCTTCAAAGGGAAAGTGAGGAGCCAGAGGGATATTATAGACATAAATGTACTTCTTTTTTTGCCCCCTGGGAGGGGGTTTGGTGTCATGGACCCATCAATTTCTTAAATGTCTCTTTTTGGCTCCATATCCTACCACCTTGGAATGGGGAAGAAATATTTAGTTGCATATAATGATTGAATCGTAGTCCGTTGGTTGATTTAAGTTATTGATATTTGATGCTTTAGGAAAATCAATTCTGTTTGAACAGGTGGCTTTTGTATAAAATGGGATATATGCAGTCATGTGGGATCATTGATGTGTAGTTTACTTGTTGATCAAAATTATTAAGACTTGCTGCTTTTTGAAAATCAATTCTGTTTTAATAGTTGGTTCTATATAAGAAAAGATATTGTAATGATTCAGGACCTCATCCAAAAAGGCTAACCAAAAGATTTGTTTTGGGATTCCTTGGCCTTATATAAGTACTTAAGATCTCCCCAGTGCATAATCGAAATGGCATGTCTCTTGTTTAAACTTGGTGTCTTTTTCAGGTTAATGATCCAAATCCAAATCAATCACAAATTGCATGATTAGCCCATGTTCAGCTCCAAAAAGTTTGTGCTAAAATGTCCCCTAGTCCACATGGGCTATAAGCTAGGTCCACTTTGATATTTGTTAGTGACCTAGGATTTCACCCAAAAGGACTAAACAAAAGCAGGGTTCCTTGGCCTTGTATAAGTACCCAAGACATCCCCAGCATATAAATGATGTGGACTAAACCACATGCCAATTTGGTCCTCATAAAGACATTGCAAGAAAATTTGAAAATTTTGTGAGAGCTTCTTATGTACTTAAGTTCCTGGAGAACCAACAAAAGTGCAGGAAGTTATAGCCATTTTTGGCATTCAGGACAGAAATTACTATCTTGTAGTGGTTGAATTGGGATGGGTTCTGGATTTTTTTTTCCTTTTAATTTACGAAAGCTTCTCGTGCCATTTTTTTTTTTTGTATCTCATTCATACAGGCGGGTCTAATTACATACAAAATTCAGATCTCTTTTTTTTCTAGCCTGTGCAGTCTTGTATCAGTTTTTTCTTCCAAGTTTCTATGGTATTAGTTGTTTACGTAAACTGTTTGGTATCTCTATATTTGTGTATACTTGAAATGTTTTTATTTCACCAAGTTCAGGTAAAATATTCTGACGGGTTAGGATGTATACAAATTATAAAATATCTGACTGATGCTTCACCCCTGCGATGAATCATCAGGATTGATTAGGTGTTTTGCCTTCTCTGGGTCATTTTGATTTGGAATGATGTTTAGGTTTTAATATTCCTTTAACGCAGCTGCTTCAGTGGAGTTCACCAGGTCTCAGATTGTTGCCTCAATTCCAGGAACCTTGTTCTGTGTGTGGTATGCTTCACAAAAGCATTGGCTCGCTAACAATATTTTGGGTATTGCATTCTGCATTCAGGTTAGCCTTATCTTTAAAATGATGACATTTGGATAGCTTTGGTTTGTAATGCTGCTTTTTTTTTTTTTCCCAATCTTTTGCATTATGTTATGGAACTGGTAGTTAGTGTTCATCTATTGTTTCATTCCCAATGTTTCCTTTGAAATTTTATGCATAGTTTATTGCAAAATGTTGAGCCTTAGCTTTCCTCTGCACTGTCAAGAAACTTTAAAAGGTGTGATTTCATTATGCATCGTCTAGAGTAAAAAATTTGTTGCTATGAATTCTTCCATAATTTTGTGCTTTTGTAATATGGATACTTGGATAGTTTTTTGAATGATCAATAGTACATTCGGTAAGTTGTAGCATATGTACATTTGTTCACATCATATATATACTTTTGCAATTGACTTCTTGAATGCCTCACTGACTTTGAGCCTTTGATTTTAGTTAAAACTAACTTTAACTTATAGTCAAGTAAATGAATTCTAAGTTTAGTGATTGTGGGACCCTATAAAGATCCCAATCAAACACCAATGGCCAGAAAATGCTTATAGATGGCTAAGATTGTGTCGTAGTGAAACGGGGAAAAAAGATAACTAGTACTCTGTGCTTATGGTTTTGCCAGATTGGTTGTTTGGGATTATTATGTCATCACTTTAAGGATCAGGTCTAGGGACATCTAGTTTCTTTTCCTTTAATTTTCATGTCCACTGTTGCTTGCAAGTGGAACTTTTGCCATGGAAATTATGACTTGCATTTTATCTACCACTTGCCTCTTCAGTATGGTGGCAAGCTAATATCCATGTTCAGAAAGTATGTGGCTCATCAGCTATTACTTTCTATGCAGTGTTGTAGCTACAGAGGTTTCACTATATTAAAACCATCGGGATTATTTCAAACTTCCCATCATGATTTCTTTTAGCTATTATACAAGATGTTGTGATTTATTTGCATTTTATTTCAAACCTTATGGATTTATTTATTTTAAAGGATCTCCAGCTGTTTAAAAATGTCATGCATGTATTTTAAACTTGCTGCATCATTAGGTTCACTTAACAAACCATTTTATATCTTGTAGGGAATTGAAATGCTATCGTTGGGCTCATTTAAAACTGGTGCCATTCTATTGGTAAGAGCTAATGAAGCTTTATCTTTTGTTGAAGAATATACATTAATCACTATATTCCTGAAATGCATATGACCACCTTAGCTTGTTGTTATCGCAGTCATGTTGTAATGCTAGTGCACTAATGTTCACTTGCTTTTTTTCTATGTAGACGTCTGCATAATTATTCTGTATTTTTGTTCTAGAGTAATTATTAAATCAATTCTCAAGTATTACCTTCTACCTTTCAGGTTACATGCATATATACATACATATATAATCTAATGGACATACCTTACAAATTACGATTGGCAGTTAATCACTGATATAAAGAGATAATATATTTTTGGATCCATAAATAAAACTAGATGCATCTTTATGAGGTTCAATTTATAAAATCTTTAACTAAAGTATCTAGTTTATGTGATTTGTAGAGTGATTGAAAGTTGAGTACTTGGATGACTGTGTGAGAGGTATTGGAAAAGGCCAATTGGTTGGAGCTGGTTACCATTTTGCCTTAGTAACCTAGAGTTGGAATATCTGCATTTGTTATGTGGCATATGACAAGCATTCAGGGATGTCAGTGGACTGGATCGACCCATGAGACCTTCAAACTTGACTCTGCTCAGCAGTAGTACCTACAGTAGAACTCTAGTTTAGCCACCTAATGGTCCAGATATGACATTGGCATTAACAAATGTTTCTTTGTTGGAACATTATGGATCATGTAAAAATTGGGTAATCCCTTGACCTGAGCTGGTGGATTGTAATCTATTTTTATATTCTGTGAAAAAAAAATATTGTGGGTATAAAGGTTTATTCATATTATCTGAATGACAGAGGTTTATTCATATTAGCTGGGACAGAGGTTTATTCGATACATTTCGGGCTATTTCAATCTAAGTACTGCTTGACAGGCCTGGCTGGTGTGACTTAATATGGAGTAATTTGTGCCAATCTTTCTTCTATCATCTCATTTCTCTAGAATATTTCAAGTAATATTAACTGGATTAGATCATTTGATGCACGTTTACAGGCAAACAAGGGATGATACTCTGTATGTCCATATTGGTAATCTGTGGTGGTCGCCATCTTCATCCTTTTTCAGAATATTTGCTGTCATTTCAATTATCTTGAACATGCAGAAACTAGAGTGGGTCATTTCTTTTCTAATGTGTAGTTTATTATGAGGCCATTTGACTCTAGATAAGAATAAATGGTGGAAAATTAACATTAATTTGCCCTAGGCAAGCATGATAGAGTTTGTTGGTTTTGGTTGATGGTTGTGTTTAGCTTTTGCAATATTACTCTGCTCTGTATTTTTTTTTTGCAGTCATGATCAGCTCTCTACTTAGTTACTTTGAGATTTTGTATTATTCTGTATAACATTGCATGCTGATTGATTTGTAGAGGACATCACTTTCAAGTTTCTATTGATGTGCCATGTTGATTGATCTTTGGATGTTACTCAGTTTTCTCTTTCCTTCTGTCAATTGTTTTCATTATTATCTTATCATGTGGATATCATTTTTTATGCTTTTAAATGGCTATTTATGAGATATTTCTTTAATTTGTAATCCCTTGTGTTCTCGCCAAGTTTAGGCTGGACTGTTTGTATATGATATCTTCTGGGTGTTCTTTACTCCGGTGATGGTTAGTGTTGCTAAATCTTTTGATGCTCCCATAAAGGTTAGTTCTTCTACTAATTTGATTGTAAGTTATTGACCGCTGATATGCTTATACGGTTGCTTTAATATGAATTTTCTGATGTTGGTTCATTCAAAATCAGCTTCTATTCCCAACTTCTGATTTGGCACGGCCTTATTCCATGCTTGGCCTTGGGGATATTGTGATTCCTGGTAAGAGGTTTTATTCTAAGACATTGGGCTTTTTTGATTGATACTTTATTTTTGGTATCTCACCAACAAGACATGGTCTTCTTATTTCTCTATTTTATCTGTTGATGCGGTCCTTAAAGGAGTCATGTCGTCAAGGTGATTAGTTAAAAATAATTCAGGCTTTGGAGGAAGCAGGAGAAAGGATTTCCTTGGAAGCCACCAGTAAGTGGAAACTTAGAGTGTATCTAGTAAAATAATTAATTGAATTATGTTCAGACTCTTCAGTTGGTATGGCCTCGGTTTAATATATAGGCCAGGCTTGTTCAACCCTAGGAAACATAAATTAGTATGGATCATTGATTTTAATCAGGATAGTTCTAAGCTTTCAAAAAGCAAAGCTACCTAACTCCATTGTAACCCTGATGAGGGGCAGGCTTCTTTGAACAGTATGCATCTTGGTATTAGACAACAAAACCTTGAAATCTGAAACTGCCTGATTGTGAGTAGATAACAATACATGCAGGATCTACATGATTGTGAGTTGTGATGACACCTGATAAGCTGACCATAGCCCAAATGTTACCTTGATTGGTCACGTTTGATTGATGAGTTTCCTGTTAACCATTTATATGTTAAACTGTTCAAGTAAGAAATTAGCACATTTGGCAGCAAAGATTGGAGAAAGTAAATGGTAGCTGAATTTAATTTTGAAGGCTTAGAAAATAAGATACCTGAACAATCTGTATGGAAGGTAAAGAATTTGGAAAGGCTTTGCTTCAATGGCATGTTGTGCTATGATAATAATCACTGACAAAGAAGCTTTATTATAGCAAATTCTGAAAGATGTGGCGAGGCTTGTTGATTTTGTTGAAAATTGCCAAGAAGGATCATTGAATTATAAAGCCAGCTAATTCGTCTACCAAATGATCCCTTTTTTGCTGTGTACCACTTTGAACTGTGAGCAGCAAAAAATGTCCTTCCCTCCAATTGTGATCCCTTCCTTCAGCCTCTAGGGTTTTATCTGATTACAGCAAATTGGAACATTGTACTCAACGACTTTACTTTAATCGAGCCCTTTGCCTTTGGAACAAGTTCTCATAGTGTATTGAACTTTATCAGAGATACATATATAAACAACCTTAACGAGCTTTGTTCCATCAACTTGCTGCAATCTTTTGCAATTTTTCTTATTAAGGTCTCTCTTCCAATAAAGTTCTTCCAGTTCACTTGTCAGAACTTTCATTCAAATATTTAGTCTCCCTTCCTTTTCTTGAGATAGTAGGATGCATCTCCAGAATGTTATGGAACTCTTAAACATGAGCAGAGATGTTGCAATTTAGGAAATGCAAAATAAAGATGATTATAGTATATTGTTCCTTGGAACAACTCTAGGGAATTAGGTAATATCAAAAACCCCACATCTTTCCTTATTGGAGTGTGTGAGGGTGGTGTGGTTGGGAACCAATTTTTGATTTATTTCACTTGTTTAATACAGTTGAACTTTTTTAATTTAATTTTATATTATACTGCCATCAGCTGGATTTTTTTTCAAGTGAATTCCACCATTCTGACACCACTTTTGCTTTTAGTATCTTGACCATTTGGAAATTAAGTTCTGCACTGAGAATTTTGGAGTTGTTCTAGAGATAGATCTCTCCTGCTTATCTTCTATGTTTGTTTCTTGTTGTCATCTAGAAATCTTTTCTCATGCTAACAAGCTGAAGGCTTTCCAAAGACACCAATGCACAGCCTAGAGACCAGGATGTTGAGGGTGATTAGTGATGAAACTATGAAAATAGATTAATTACTGTTGTTGGTGGGGTATTATTTTGCAAATAAGCTAGTTCTGATTCACTGTCAGGTTTCCTAGTATTTGTGTTAACCAGCTAACCTTAGGCTTGGACCAGAAAAACCATTTGTAGCTCTTGCGTAGCTTAAAACTTTAATGTAAAGTTATTCTTGCTTTATTTTTAGTTGCTCTGATTTTTTTGGCAAATGGATTAAAGAGTGGCTAACTGTTTTTAACCCTTCTCTGAATGTCATCTCTCATCTTAAGCTGATTCTGTGTTGCAATTTCTCATCGATTGAATATTTTATTCATAAATTTATTATTGTGCCTTTTTCTTCTTTAGGGATTTTTGTTGCATTGGCATTGCGCTTTGATGTATCAAGAGGAAAACAAATTCGCTATTTTAATAGTGCATTTTTTGGATACACACTTGGCTTGGTCCTTACTATTATTGTGATGAACTGGTTTCAAGCTGCGCAGGTAAACTTCTTGAATTGTGTTTGTCAATATCTTTGTCTATGTTTTTTTTCCTTGTCATTTTCAGACTCAATATCAACATGTGCTGCTCCTTGTTGGCTCATTTATTTCCAGCCTGCTCTTCTATACATAGTACCTGGTGTTGTTGGATCTGTGGCTGTTCACTGCCTGTGGAATGGGGAAGTAAAACCGGTTTGTTCTTTATCTCATTTCCTATAAGACTCTCTCTCTCCCCCCCTCCTTCCTTCTCCCTCCTCCACCCCTCATGCGGTTAACTGTCTGACTAAAAGTTTTTTAAGTAGTTGAAAATCCAAGTTACTAGCACTGGTTAGCATCCAAGTTTGATTACCTTTTGTCTGCAAGATACCCAAGTCAAAACTGATTAAAGGGATGTGATATGAAAATAATGAACGCTTCTGTAAAAAAATGTTTCATGCTTTTTTCCCCACATTTGTGGACTCATATGTTATTCCCTTTTCCATGTGCATTTGTGATCCATTTGTACAACTACTTAACCTGGACCTCAACCATTGTTGATGGAGCTATGACTAGTGGTAGTGGATCAAATTCTTTGCTTAAAATTGACAAACTAAATGGATGCACCACTTTTTGTTTGTTAGAGCACTTTACGAAAAGTCTGCACCCATGAAAATATTGTAAAATATTTTTTTGAAGGTTTTTAGTTTCTGACCTGAGTTAATCTTGCAAATCATGTGGTGACAAATTATGACCTTTATTATGTAACTACAATATAAGAATCAAGGTTTGGCTTTAGGAATCCTTATTTGCTATTCATTTCTGTTAAGGGCTACCTTCAATCTTGTTGCAATCTTTCCAAATTCTTTCTTTGAAATTTTGTTCGGTTAACCTAGGTCTGACACTAATAAATTGATGATGGGTCTCCCCTCTTCACATATTATCATCATCATTATTATTATTTTGAACTCTTAGGGCTGACCCTTCTTTTTCTAAAAGAGATATTCAAGTACCTGTTCTAGCTAAAGCCGCCTCAGATTTTCAGATTTGATGGTACATGCCTGTACCAGCTCAATGAGCTCTGTAACGTTTTTTCCCTTATAGCATCCGAAACATATCCGTGCCCCACTATATCATTCTTAACTTTCCTACCTGCTAATCTAAATGTCCTCACTTTTTTCGCATCCAATTGTTCTTGGAGCCTATGACTTTTACCACAAAGAAGGCAATGCACCTAAGCACATACCTTATTGGAGTATATGTTCTAAAATCTTGGCGAACTGTCTGAACAATAATAATGTTTGCAAAAAATGAAAGAAAAAGATGCAACTTAACTATTATATATTGATAAGAAACATTAATCTATGACAAAAAGAAGGAAAGAGAATGCTCGTGAGTATATTTGATAGCATCTTTATGATGAACAGAGAAACAAACTTCTTAATTTGTGATTGCATATTCCATTATCTGCTGGGAATTTAGCACGTCATCAAATTGTCACATCCAATGTTATTTTTGACTTTGTGAATGAGCTAATCTAAAGTTTTTTATATTTTTACAGCTTCTAGAGTATGATGAATCAAAGCCAGCATCAGCCAGCAGTTCCTCGCAAGATGGAGATGGTAAACTCAACAAGAAAGTGGAATAGCGGCTAATGGATCGGATTGCAGAACCTTTCTGATATATGACACATGCCATTACTAACTCTACCGAACTGATGGTTGCAAGAATCGCTCCCAATAGCTTTTGGAATCACAAAGTTTTTATAAAATACAATAAATCTTTTATAGCTTATAAATCCAGTGCCTCACTTTAGAGATTTATCAGCATCTTTTCTCTTTGTGGACGTTGTTTTCTTCCAAGTATCTTTCTACTGCGATTTTCCATTTTGTTTCCTGCAAGTATGAGTCGTGAGCTTGGCACATCATTTTGTATTAAAAGCTATCAGAGCTGGTTGGGGAGGCTTTTCAGTTTCTACCCCGCGACTCAATTATTTGGTTCTGGGACAGATGTCGACCAACCAAAAGTGGTAGAACCGCAATAGTTTCTAGTTAGACTGTCCTCGCTAGCTTCAGTTTTATAATACTAGTTGATTTATTGAAGAAGAGTTTTAAGCTGCATTTCCTTGTAGGTGAAAACAGTCAACATGCAACATGCGCCACACACCTCCCTTCTCTTGGATTGAGATGTCTGTTTCATGATGCATTTATTTGGATATTTTTCATTTGTTTCAAACAGCTTTGTCAGTTTGGATGACTTGCAGGGGTGCACTGCTGAACATGTCAATGATTCAATGCCAACCTATCATGTACTCATGTCCATGGTTGTGTGTAATTTAATCCGTTTCGATGTCTCATGAAGGTTGATTGAGAAATCCTATCCTCAAGTCCATCAGCTATCGGTATCGACGGCAATGAACTGCACAACACGGTGGGCATGTGTTCTGCTAAACTCGGAATTCTAATAAACTGCGATGAGTACAGGTCTCTTGGCTTGGATGGTTGGCACTTTCATCATCTTTCTAATGCAATATGTTTGGCGAAATGGTTACAACCATAGTTTACAGGTTTGGTACCAAAATCTGGTACAGTATCATAATAAAAAAAATAAAAAAAAAAATATTTAATGATAAAAAAAAAGAAGAAGAAAAAAATCATTCTATTCTGTAAGGGATCAAATCATTTGGTATCGATTAATTTGATCCGGTTCAAATCATTTTTTAAAAAATTCATCTAAACTATTTTGGTTTTTCATCGGGTATGGTATTATGGTTACAATAATTATTATCTTTTTCATCCATTCCACTCCTGGTGCTTAGAAGTGTTTTTTAAAAAAAAATTAAGCTGGTTTGAATGTGGGACTACTAACTCTTGCCTTATCTTCCTTGGCTATCTGATCTTGGAATCTTCAATCACATCCCTTTTCAAGTTGTTGCAAATGTTGCCTGCCTAAATCTTGTGACTACAAGATTGGCATCATTACTTGCGTCAAGCTACATCTCCATCCCTCGACAAGACTTTGGTAAATATGACCATCAGGCATCAAGACTCTTATCTCCTCTTTCTTTTTTTCTTCCTTTGTTTTTGGCTCACTTAGATCAATCTGTGTCTTGAAGGGGACAGAGGTTGGACGATGGTGGGTTAGATCAAAGAAAAGATCTATCCGCATCTAATTTTGATTTTTCAGAATTGGGAAAAATCCAAATTCATATCCAATCCTCCTGGGTTTGGTTATGGATCAAGTTCATATGAAATAAAAGTTTTTTAAAAATAAAATAATACTAAATATAAGAGAACAATCCCATTTATTCTATCGTACAAGCATAAATGCCTAATTCTCATTGTCTAGAACGTAACCAATAGGTTTGAGAGGTTAAGACTTGGTTCTAAAGCTTTAAATCTCTCAATCAGACCATAAGAATGGTGGTTTAATCTTGCCAGTCTTTTTGGGGGAACCATGTCCTAGGTTAGAGCCACGTATGCCTGAGTTCTATTGGATCATGATTATTCCAATTAGAGTTTAACTTTAGCGAAGGTTTTTACATCTTTCAAGTGAGCAGCCATTTGTTTGATCGAGCATAATTAATTTTAAACTTGAAAACAAATTGACGAAGTACAAGATCAAACTAAAATGCTAAAGATTAATAATAGATCTATCAGCGCTCAGATGATTTTACATGGAAGTTGGTGATTAGCTGAATGGTACACGCACCATCAAGCATCTTACATGATCTCCGACAAAAATAATTCACTCGCCTTCTCCTTGACTGATCAACTGGGCAGTGATTGGAACATGTAATCGATTGCAATACACAACATCAAAATACAGTTCCCATTTATCTACTACAATATTATTTTTTTTGGGGGAAGCCTATTTACTACAATATTATCAGCAATGATATACTGGATCCCATCACATTTTCACGGAAGCTTCCTTTCATTCCAAATGTACGTTCTGTTGGTTTGAGTTATCTTTTGAACTAACTGAAATCTTTCAAAGCAAACAAGAAAGGGAGAGAGAAAGAAAAGAAGACTCCTGCCCATTGTTCCTTTAATGACCAACTCTGCCGCCTGCTATTCCGAAGTCTATGGGTGCCCTCTAATTGTGAAACCATAAAGTACTGCTGGTCTTCATCAGATAATAGGGGAAAGAAGCGGAATTTTCTTGCTAATTTAGACATGGACAAAGAATAATTGAGTGAGACAGAGGACGTCATGATGCGTGGCCAGAGAAGGCCGTTGTTTTCGACCATGCAGCGACTTTTTGGAAGGACCGACACGGACGGCCCGTGTCCTATCCAACGTGCCATGCATGCAGGCCGTAATTGACTTGTGGCAGCTTGATCGCTGCCTCCAAAGCAAGCTTCACGTGAACATTTTGTACAGTACCACAGCCCATGTCCCTCGCACTTCCATGGCCCTTTTGGAAGAACCCCAGGAAAACGAGGGACCACCGTTGGACTTTCTGGCTCCCACCTGCCCTACATATACCAGGTTCGCCATCAAGACATGGTCTAAATTTGGGACCACTGTGGTCCCTCAGGTGATGCTCTAGTGTTCCCCTAGAGTGTTGAATCCAATCACTACTAATTAGTAGGTTAAGCCATAAGCTATGAACAACAAAATTGAATGATTAATTAAACTAAGGCTGCTTTCGGTTCGAGGGTTAGAACAATAAGAATAACAAATATTTGTCAATATATAGTTATGCCAATTTCTTTCTGGCTTTGCCTATAAAAAGTAAAATAAAAAAGTAGGCATATATTAGTCATAAGCTAGTTTATAACCGGAATAACTATTCCTTTGCATAAAGCTTATTCCAAGCCTTGTGTTTACTTATGACTAGTCTAAGGCTATGTTTTGATTCAAATATAAAGCAGGCATAAGATTTGGAATAAGCTTGATACCCGCCAAACATCATTGTGAAAGGAGGCATGACCAAGGAATAATTATGCTAGGCAAACTTGCTCGTGACAAGCACAACCATTCCAAGGGAGAGTTGTCGTAAATTATTCTTTGGAATAAAGGCACCTTTCATGCCTGCTTTATCTACAGCGTAAAAAATAAAATCATCAATTCCAACTGAACCCCATGCAGCCTAAGCTGACTGGAATCTACCCATGTTTTATATTGTCTAACCAATAGGTTAATAATTCTAGCAAATAGTCTAGCATAAGGTGCATATGAAGCATGATTTAGTATAGAGAATTTATAAAGTATCGCTCCTAGTGCCTTAGTGTTGTCTGGCATAGCATTCACATTTGCCTTGGAACAATTTTGACTAGTAGCTAGATTCCTTCTGTCATATCAAGAAAATTACACAATCAGAGTCTACTAAGGAGCCAATGAACCTATTGAATTATGTTCACATCATGAGTAATTCAAAGTTGGTGATAAAGGTTTGGTTCAAACTGAGAAGGAGATGATAAGTCAAAAGCTAGGATGTGATTTGAAAGCCACATATTGCACGCTATAAAGAAAACTTATCATTGATGTGGCTGTACAGATGATGTGTGGAACTATACGTTTCGCTTAATGCTTAAAGTCTTCATAGAAAATTTTGTGGAGCATATTCTTCATGACAGAGAAATCTATCTTGAAATAAGAATGCGCATCAAAGTTTCAGAGTTGGCATTGATTCTTCCATTCACATTCCTTTAAACATGTTGTCATCCATTTCCATATGATATCAGTACTCTTTACACCTATGGAAGGGATGTGCTTGTAGGAGGATGTGGAAAGCCGGCCTATGAATAAAAAAGGCAGCCTCATGTTCTCATTGAGAGGCTGCTTGCACTTAGCTCCCCTCTCCCCAAACCCTATGATCATCCAGCCAACTTTTCCATGAAATGGACAATTCGCAATGGTTTTCAATCATTTAAAAAAAAAAAAAAAAAATCTTGGACACATTGGTTTCCAACATTTTTGTCATGCATAGGCCTGTATAAATTAATTACTCGGTTAAATTTTATGAATGTATGCACTCACAATATTGGGATATTGCAGTCTTTCATCATACATTTGGCTAATTAAATAATTATAATAATTTAAAGAAACTATCAAAAGGAAAAGAAAATGTCTTTGTAATACATAAATCTTATGCCAAAAATTAGATAACCGACGTATAATTTTCATGTTGCTACACGTGACATGCTCCAGTGGATCATATCATCAATTATTTTAAAGAAAAACAATAGGATATTTTGTATCACTTAATTTTAGAATTTTCGAGATTTCATAGGAAGAAAGAAGAAAAAAATAAGAATATATAATCAAATACATGGATTAGCCCAAGTGCTACCTCTACGGGATATGCAAGCTTCACTATAAAAAAAAAAAAAAAAAAAAGTATAAAAAGAGAATACCTACTCTCAACTTTTTGTACGCAAATCTCTCTCAACTAAAAGTTATCCTCACAAAAGCTCTCTCAAAATCTCCAAGAAGATCCTCTCATAGGCCTATCAATACTAGGATCCTCGACGTCCTTGGACACTTCCTGTGAAAGCTACTACATCATGTCTAATGGCCACTCATACGGTCGTTGCCTCACTCTATCTTGATATTCTGTCTGCGTCTGCTCTACAAGCTACATGCTCTAGGTGCTCTACCGAACTCCTCTCGACAGCAGCCTGAGTCTTCTCTATGTTCATCTAATTTTTACAGCACGTTAGGTCTTTAAATAGGCCCAAAACCTTCAATAGATCGGAATCAGACTCTCATCAAGACTCAAACATGTCCTTAACACATTTGATCACGTCTGGAGCATTTCCCAATTGATGGATCGCACTGCAGCCCTTCATGGTTGTTGGTTCGTGCAAATAAGCTCCATAATATTTGCGAACCCTGTGAATAAATCCGGTCTATGTGCAAAAGGCCATAGACCCCGTAGACAAGCTCCCCGCGGGTGTGCTGCCCCCTGCATGCCCACCTGGACCTAGACCATGGCAGCACGGGCACTTGCACGCATCTACATGCTACGGGCCCCACTTGGGCCCAACATCCTGCATGTCTGCTATAGGCATGTGTGCGCCCGTGCTAAGCCGCACACCCGCACCAGGGCCGCGCGCCCACACTAGGCCGTGCCCATGCAAGGCTGGCCCACATGCCCGCGTGTGCCTAGTCCAAGCCCGCACACTGCTGGGCTGTGGGGCTGCAGGCCAATCTACAGGCCTACATGTTGCAAGCCCCACCAGTTCATGTGCTATGGACCCCACCAAAAATCATGTCTCTGGGTTCCTTGTGATACACTCTTCGAGTTAGACTTCTCTGCATTTAGATTTTTCTCTGCTATAGATTAAATTCGAGGTATTTTTTTCAATAATCTCTATCTTAACTCGACATTTGACCTCCGCCTGATTTTGAGAGCTTTTGGATCTTCTTGCCTCTATGCCGTAAGACAATCGTCTACTACTCATGGATAAGCAAACATAAGAGTCGAGCCAGGCTGCTCAATTCCATCTCCATCATGCATGACCTGAGACCTGCTCGCATTACTACAAAAATGGCCTATGACAGTGCATACTATGGCAGCGATTTTCGAAACCACTATTATTGTACCTACGGCAGCGGTTTTCGTTAACCACTGCTATAGGTCCGACATATAGTAGTGATTAATAAAAATCGCTGCCGTAGGTCGGACCTATAGCAGCGGTTACAAAAAATTGCTACCATAGATCTGTTAGATATATATGCCATAGAAGCCAGAATTGACTGACACTTGTAATACACTTCTAGGGGCAAAATTATAATTTTGACTATAATCAATAAAATGGATTATTTTCTATCACATATGTGTATTTAGTGTCTGTGATATATTCTTTGAGTCAATGGTAATGATAATTCATATTTTCAAGAGTTGAAAATTTAAGACATGAATAATCATTATTAACTCATAAAATGCTCCCGACCATAGGATCATCATGAGGATGGTGATTGATCTGAAAGGTTGGTGTACAATCGCTTTTCTTTAGTAGATGAGTCTTGAGTCTACGATGTGGATACACCGGAGCGAGAGTACAAGGTACTCGTTAGAGAACGAGGGCACTGAGCGTGACCACCTCGAGTAGTCATTAGGAAGTCTACCTTCTCGTCAATGACTGACTCGATGCTGTAGTGGTGTGTCTGGTTCTTTGATCCTGAGGTGCATCGATAGTTCACCTTGAGGGTGTTATAGTTTGACTACACCATAACTCGATCTCCTAGCCATTCGGAATCCTGAGGTGTATGTTGGCTATAGCATGTTCATTGTAGGAATTGGATTGCATCCAAGATGGAATCTATCTACCTCGGTGGTAGAGGAGCAGCCCTATGATGATCATGAGAATCAAGTCCATAAGCCCATGGCCATGGCAGAGTGAAATAATAGAAAGAGTTTCTATTTAAGATTTTCACATCGGACTTGAATCGAATGATTACATCATATGACAGAAACTTAGGGTTTGAACGAGTTCACCTTAACCCTAATCTGATCGGAGCTCAAGATAGAAGAACTTAATC